>VXCM01001797.1:0-89321 GCA_014773175.1 Lucifuga dentata
TTTTCCATAAACACAGGTCTTCTTTTGGGACTATATTCTCCGGTGGAGACATACATTCACTCTGCATTTTTTTTATTGCTCTTAAACTCTAAAATTACATAACTTCTAAAAAAAACCAAACCTGAATACATGTCTTGTTGGTGATGATGGATTACCTATCCCAAGAACATTTCAAGTATCAACAAGTTGATTTTAATAGCGTACCAGAATGAGCTGAAACCAATGGAGGTCTGGAAGGTAGGAAAAACATTTTTAATTTACCGTTCCAGTAGTATGCTTTGGGAAATGATTGGTATGGTCCTTTAACAATGTAAAACTGCACATTTTTAATGCCATATTAACAATTGCAAACTTGTCTTGCATTTGCGTCATGTCTTGTTGCATTTTGTCTTTCTGTTTAGTTCAGTAAAGACAAAAAGGCAGAGTATAAATATCAGTATATCAGTGCTGTTAAAGGAGCATACCGGTGATTTTGAATGTTTGAGCCCAATAAATACAGCCTTCTTACATGTGACATTACTGACAACCATTTCCCAAAACATGCTCCTGGAGTGGTACGTTTTAGTAGTTTTGTTTTTCCTACCTTCCAGACATCCATTGGTTTAATTCATTCTAGTACGCTACAAAAATAAACTTGTAGAGACGTGAAACATGCTTCAGATCAGTAATCCATCCCAGTGAACACATCTACGAATTTTTTTGTTGAAGTTACTTAATTTAACCGATGCAACACAGAGCTACTTGGAAGAAAATGTATGTCTCCACCCGGGAATATAGTCCCAGAAGAAGACGGCTTTTAGCAAGAAGTTAAAATGGCCATGCCTTCTACAATTGTGCAGAGGTGTTAGCAGGTAAAACATTGAATTTAAAGGTGGACGTATCACTTGAACATTTGATTATGAAATACTAGGAGCTTTTTGCAAAATAACACAAAAACTAAAATATAGTTTTGTGTTTTGGAAACTGGTTGGCAGTAACTTAATGTATATGCAGGTCATATTTATTATGCTCAAACATGCAAAACCACCAGTATGGTCCTTTTTAAGTGTAGGTAAAATATGGCAGTCATCCTGCATGAAGTCACGTTATCAAACTTTTAAGCCAATAACTTTGAAAAACCCATGGTGGAATAAAGAAAGCCAACATTCATTTCAACCTGGATCATTTGCTGCTTTATTGAATGTGCGTTTGAAACGTGTACAAGCCTCCTGCTGCTGCTAAGTGAACAGTTTCCATTCATTCCACTTTTCCCATCTGAGAGAAAGTTACCACACCAACTCATTTTCATTCCTGACATTTTTCGTTTGACAGCCTCTGTCTTCACCCAGCCCCAGTGTTTTACGACTGAGGGAATAAGTGGAACTAACCCTGCAGTGCTGCTTTTGAGAAGCTTTTGCTGAGACTGAATTAGCATCAGGAGCCTCGGCGTCTAATTTAACTTCCTTCTATCATGCAGTCATCCTCCACAAATTGCTGCGTGAGTTTGTGTTGATGGAAGATGAGAAAAGACAGGTGGCGCAAAAAGAATTTGTAAGTTAAAAATATGTGGCCTCTTAGAATCCACAGAACTCTCTGCTGCAGTGGTGTGCAGTCAAGGCCAGCAAGGCCTTCTCTGCTGGCCTAGAGATTGTCAGAATCATCAAATTATGTTTTTATAATTTAATATATATAATAATTAATGCTGTCTGTATTTTACAAAGTTCATTCCCATCAGTTTTGTTATTAATGTCATTTCGTCACTACTCTCTCCCTCAGTTTCGCTGCTTCCAGTGCAGGTCATATAAATTAGAGCTTTTATCCAATCAGATTTTCCCCCTATGCTGTCTCCGGGTAAAAAATCTAGCCTGAGGCCTTCAGAATCTCCAGTGAACCCCCTCTGATATTCAAGCAAATGGGACGATGTTGTTGATTGTCATATTCTTTAACCAATCAGATTTCGAGTTTGCCATGTTGGGCGTATTCTTTTACACACACAGGGCCTTCTAGCTGGCCTTGGCCTACGTCATCAGAATACAGCATTATGCTACACAGCTAAACAGCCTGCCAGAAATTCATTAGAAGAAGAAGAAGAGGGCCGGTTAGCATAGCTAACTCAAGTAAATCTAGCTAGCACGTAAAGGAGCATTAATATTTATTTAAACTTTCTTTCTTGACGTTTGGATTTTTAGATGTAGTGCTTTAGATTTTTACTTAGTCCTGTTGTTTTTTTAATGCATAATGGCTGAAGGAGGAGAAGAAATGGATTTACAACGCTTTTTTTTCACATTTTGGAACTGAAATGCACTAATGTACTGTACAGCCGTGTGGTTAAACTCTTTCTAAAGACAGAAAGGAGGATGGACTTTGTCTTCAAATGATGAGCAGCTTTGGTAAGTTTGATGGATTTTTATGTGGCTGGAATCTGTGGAGAAGCCTGTTGAATCTGATTGTGTTATTTGTGTTTTACAGCATTTTTGCTTACTTGCTGGTCGTATGAGTAAATGTGATGGTTGTTGTGAGTTTGTTCTTGTTTCTTTGGTAATGACACTGATTTAGGCTATGCCATGTTTATATGTGATGCAGCATCCTGTCATAATGCGTAATAATGCTACATCCTATTCATGTCTCTGCAGTTAGTGTGTTGTAACTGTCATAGGTGTTGATCCTCGTGTTAAATCACTTTATTCCACTAGATAAAGGTTACTGTCACTGTGAATATGGGCTGGTTAGGTTGAATAACAGCAGCCTATAGTCCTAGTGTCATGGTGAGGTTATTAGAAGGTGGTTTAATTGTGGGAGGATAGCTCTAAAGGCCTAGGTATAAAATACACAGCCCACCACTGCTCCGCTGATGTAGTGAACTTAAACTGAGCACATCTCAATGTGCTGCCTGACTGAATATGAGTGCTGTGAATTGGATTGAATTTGTATATAAGCTTCAAGTGTCTATTTGTCTGCCAGGCAACAGCACACAGAATATTTTAAAACCTCTGATTGGTTCATTGTTTCTTTCGCGTATCAATTCTATGCTAGCTAGGATTTTAATACAAATTCCATGTTTTTTTCTTTTTTCCCAAAACCTTTTTCATTTTTATGAATATAGATCTGATTTAAAAGACCATACTGGCAGTTTTGCATGTTTAAGCTCAATAAACACAACTTGTACATTACATTAATGGCAAATAATTCCCAAAACATAAAACTATTTTGCTATTTTTTGAAAGTCCCAAATCTTTTCAAAATCAAATGTTTAGGTGATACACCCACCTTAAAATTTAATGTTTCGGCTGCCAACACGTATGTCTGAATATAGAAGGCACAGATGTTTTTAATTTAAAAACATAAAACGGTAAAAGCCATCTTCTCCTGGAACTATATTCCCTGGTGGAGACATACGTTGTCTTCCATGTCGCGCTGTGTTGGACCAGTTAAATAAAGTTACCTCAAAAAAAAAAAAAAAAAAAANAAAAAAAAAAAAAAAAAAAACTCTGAAGACAGTTTTTTGCTATGATGGATTACATACCTCAAGTGTGTTGATTTTATAGCGTACTGGAATGAACTGAAACCAGTGGCAATATGGAAGGTAGGCAAAACAATTTTAAAAGTTACCACTCTAGTCGTATGTTTTGGAAAATGATTGTCAGTAATGTAACGTGTTTGCAGGTTGTAGGGCTCAAGCATGCAAAATCGCCTGTATTGTCCTTTAAGTCATATCTGCAAAGGGTTTGCTGGTCCAGTTCAGTGTTTGTGCTCCTTTTAAAGCATCTTATTCATCCAGGTATTATTATGTCAAGTACTGCTTAGTTCCTTCTGTCAAAAGATTTAAATTAAAAAAAAAAAAAAAGGCGAGTTTGCTAAATGCTCATATTTATTACAGTTGCCAAAATTTCAGATTCCTGGAACGTCACAGCTTCAGCGGTTAGATTTTGCTGCATGACATTTCTGGAGGAGATGATGTGAGAAGGCAGGAATGTACTGATAGCTGCAGATTTGATCTTTTTGTTACTGTTGAGATGCCGGTTGTGCTAGTTTTTTGGTCTTTCGCTTTCATTGCATGCCAACATTCACAACATGTCTCTTCAACCTTTTGGTATTGTAACATAGGTTTTCCTGGTAGAAAATTGCTACTATACTTCCTGTTCACCTGTATGTCTGTGGATTCAGAGATCCCACAGCAGCATGACATTTACAGAAATGTGGCTTTGAGCACTTTTCAAACATGTAAAATTTGACATGTCTGTGTTAAACTGCCAGCAGATTTAGAGAATGAAATGGTAGGGGATTTGTACCATGCAAATATTTACAAACAATATAAAAACGCTTCTGAATTTCACTCTGCCATTTCCGATTTTACATCAACAACCAGCTAGCGCTCCAGCTGCTCGTGACTGAGTCTGTTGCTTGCCTGCTGGCTTTGGGTTAAATCGGCTGCCTGGCTCTCCTCCTCACACCTCTTGCAGCTGTCTTGGTGTTCACCTGCATGTTTCTGCTTCAGGTGGCAAAAGAAATTTGATGTTTCCACCTCTGGCTGTTAGCCAGTTAGCCTTGTAACCGAAACCATTTGCAAAGAACAGAGGTAGCTCCCTTTTTGGGAAATAATTTTTCTGGCACTTGACTGCACTACTCTCGGTCATGCTTGTTCTTTTTTGCACATAAAAATGAGTCAGCACGCTGCAATATCATCAATCTAACTGTAAAGACAGAAATCTCTGTCTGTGGCACCAACATCTTTAGAACTCAGCACTGTATGAAGTTGAAATTCAGCAGGTTTATTGCTCAGGACCCAAGGACGTGCAGTNTAGAACTCAGCACTGTATGAAGTTGAAATTCAGCAGGTTTATTGCTCAGGACCCAAGGACGTGCAGTGTCAGTGTGAAGTTGTTTGGATGAGCGGTTCTCAAATTGAGCTGTGCTGGTCAAAAGTAGTCCATGTGCAGCAGGATACGCTCCAGGCACGGCGGCAGGATACGCTTTGGGTGTGGCAGTATATGTTCCACTCCACAGACACTTACGGCAGGCTGCGGCGCACACCATAAAGTCCGGCCCGGTCCAAACACACACGTTTTCAATGGGCACTGCACTAGTATTGTTAAATGATGTTTTTTAATCATATAAAAAATTATATCGGCACAGCTCTGTCCCAGAGTGGTGCGGGCTGGTGCTAACTCAGAAATGTCCATACAGTTCCGTACTTTTCATAGAAAACTATAAGCTTCACAAAAATTGGATTTTGGTAGTATTAGCTTATATTGGATTGTCCATATGTACAGTTTATATATTTTATTACATGTACAGTAAGGTTGACTGAAGTTTGATCATTTTCAGTCAACGATCTGTGACAGACATTGTTATGTGCACGACTATGTGATATTGTCAAAGAAAGCCACTATGGCATCTCTAATGTTGTTTTTCATTTCCTTTGAAAGTCATTGAAATGAGTCATGATTACTTAATTGCCCCTGGTAAGTGTGAGCTTGTCTCTGATCCTTATTCTGCATTTCATAAACCAGCCTGTCTAATATATGATTATTTGGTTAGTAAAACTTTTTGAAAAGGTCTGTTTAACAAAAAGGTAGATGTTCAGCTGAGACAGGTCCAGTGCAGAAGCCTAAAAGTTCTCTTGATTTAACATTTTGAAAGATTTTGTTGTTTTGAGCTCCACAGCGTCTGTCAGTAGAAACGTAATTAACTGAAAAATAGTACTGTGCTTTCCAGAGAAATAAATACGGGACATGCTCTCCACGGAAATGGGAAGAAATTAATTAAGACAGGGCAAGGCAAGAGGACAATTTCAGTCACGCGTCATGCATCTGCCTTAGGCTGTTACAAACATTAGTTAATCCTTTTCTTCTAGTAAAAGAAAAATCCATAATATCGTCAGATAAGCTGCTGATCTGTCACAAAGCCACCAGAAATCTACAATTTAACACTGCCTTTCTTATATTTATTACAGAATACCCACAAATGTCCGAGTTTTAACAGATGACCTGCAAATTAACTTTGTGATTAGATCATCTGTGATTGATTCGTGGTCTGTTCCATCAGCCTGTCTGTGTAGAAACCTGATGGGGGAGGAACAACAATAGGGTGAAGCCAGACAGAATTGGGGTGCTGGAAGTCATTAACATGAGAAAGTCTTCATCCTCAGTCTGCTCTTCCTCCTCCACACATATTGGGGGNTAAAAAAAAAAAAGATTATTAGGATTGTAGCATCATGCTAATTCAGTGCTGTGATAATTTAAGCTCATTCACAAAGCTTCCCTTACATTAATCAGCACATTGTTATATTACTGACACGCTTGAAATGCTAACAGGTCGGGAATTAGTTTTAGCATAGTTAGAAGCTAACACACACAGCACAACAAAATGTTAAAGCAAGAGAACTTTTAGGCTTCTGCACTGGACCTGTCTCAGCTGAACGTCTACCATTTTGTTAAACAGACCTTTTCAAAAAGTTTTACTAACCAAATAATCATATATTAGACAGGCTGGTTTATGAAATGGTTTATGTTTTGTGTGATTAGCTATACTGTAACACAAGTGACCCCAAAGGGAGTTGGTGGTAACAGAACTAGCTTTAGCCTATGACGCCTGAGTGGAGCATGCCATTATTAGTCTTTATCAAAAAGACACAAAGAGCAGCAAAGCACATGCAATCATTTCAGCTGTTTTTCTGTTGTTTTAGTATGAACGACAACTGGAAAGACTGGAAGCAAAAGGTTTGTCACGTAAAACCTTCAAAACTTGAGTCACCTTAAGCCTAGCAGACGCTGTATGTTTTTGGGGCCAGTTTGACCTTGATGGCTGTCAGACGCTCGGATGGATTTGTGGCAGATCAGAAATTTTGGCCGATCCTTTTAGTGCAAAAAGTGTGTTAGTGGAACCAGCTGTAGTAACACCAACTGTGGTGTTACTACATACTTTCTTCTTCATTTTCTCGTTTTTTTTAAACCATCTGTTTCCTCTTCTTCTTGGGTTACCGCCCTCTTAACTGGGTATTGCAGGCACAACTATATGTATATGTGTGTGTGTGTGTGTGTGTGTGTGTGTATATATATATATATATATATGTATATATATATATATATATATATGTATATATGTTTTTTTTTTTTAAACTTTATTGGAGTTGTCAATGGACAAAGCCAAGCAGAGGTTCTGTTTAAACGTGCAGCATAAGCACAGAGATCAGAGGGTTTTAGCCGTGAAGGGTGGTTTATTCAGTCGTTCAGTGTAAGATGACGCAAAACATGCGATCACTGAAAGTGGTAGAGTCTGTGCCTGGCTTTAGCGTGGACATCACCTCAGTCACAACAGGCGCACTGGTTACAGGTCAGGACACTTCCCACTCACACTGTCCCGGGGGGAATTTTCTCATCGTGACGAGTTTGAGTTGCTTCATTTCCTTTTTGCTGTTGAAGCTCCACAGCAGCTGGCGTGGTGTCGGCCTGGATGCTGCCTTCGCTCATTTAATGTTGGACTCATTGTGGAGTGTGTGTTGGAGCGGGTCCATGTCGCTGAATTGCTAACCTGCTTCCTGACAACTGTGCAGTCTGCTCTTGGCAGGACTGAAGGACTGGATGACAGTACAGGGCCATCTCTTCATTTTGGCCAGTTTTTGTTGAGTTATTTGCCAGGGAAGAGAAAGTTTTTGCCAGATCGCTGCTTCTGCACTGAAAATCTGACTGTGGCAATCTGGAAAAAAAAAAAAAAAAAANCTCTCTCTCTCTCTCTCTCTCACCCCCTTGTTCTCTCCCTCCCTCTGTGGGTGTTCAGTACACTAAGTACTCGATGATTGCCAGGGCCATGAGGAGGCACAATTGGCAGAGGCGTCAGCAGCCCACAGTCAAGTGTCCTTGCTTCCTCAAGTGGTTTCATGTCGGCGTTTTGGTCGAAAAATGCTGGAATCAACATTAAACGTTCTCATCGCACTAACAGAAATGCTGCATGGCAACAGGACAAATGGATTTCCATAACGGCTCCATAGTGCACGCAATTATTTGTCATGCTAAAATGTCACACATGCTCACCACATTTGGATTGCCAAAAACTAAAATTGCTTATGCTTGCACTTCAGCACTGTGTGGTGTGTGTGTGTGTGTGTTTGTGTGTAGTAGTTGATCAGTTAATGCATTCCTACTCATTATTTATTCATTTGCATTGTCTACTGTTCAATTTTTGTCCTTTTGTGTAATCTATTGTGTTTCCATTATTCCTCATAAATTCTATTTCCTGTTTATACTTGAGCTTTGCTAATTTTTGTAATACTTGTGACTTTTAAGTGTTAAAGGACCATACCACCCTTTTTGTATGTTTGAGTGTAATATATTCAATTTTCATACACACAAGGTTACTGACAATAATTTCCCAAAGCATACTACTGGAACGGTGAATTAAAAATGTTTTTCCTACCTTCCAGACCTCCATTGGTTTCAGTTCATTCTGGTTAGCTATTAAAATCAACTTGTTGATACCTAAAACATTCTTGGGATAGGTAATCCATCATCACCAACAAGATGTGTATTCAGGTTTTTTTTAAGTTACATAATTTTAGCGTTTAAGGCAATAAAAAGTGCAGAGTGAATGTATGCCTCCACCAGGGAATATAGTCCCAAAAGAAGACCTGCGTTTATGGAAAAATTTAAACAACCGTGACTTCATAATATTGCATAACAATTAGCAGATGAAACATTGATTTTTAAGGTGGGTGTATCACTTGAATATTTGATTTTGAAAGATGAAGACATTTTGTAAAATATCAGGAAAGCTGAAATACGGGGTTTTATCCTTTGAGAAATGATTGTCAGTAACGTAACATGTATGAAAATTGAATATATATTAGGCTNGTTTTATCCTTTGAGAAATGATTGTCAGTAACGTAACATGTATGAAAATTGAATATATATTAGGCTCAAATATGCAAAATAGTGGTATGGTCCTTTAATATATACATTTAAAATGAATTACAATTAATTCATATAAATGTAGTATTTATTCTTATCTATATGAATTTGTGTGATTTTATTGCTGAAAACGTAGCCGTTTCTTTCATTAGTTGTTGTATATTTCATGCTTCCTTGTATCCTCTTTTATCTTTACATCAGAACCTCAGTGGAAATGAGTCTTGGTGATGACCTGGTTTGTTTATGAAAAATTGTACAGAACATCTCTCAAGTAAAAAGTGGTAATGATTACTAATGTTTAAAGGGCTAGGTGCACGTTTTAATGGTCTCCTCTTGCCACTTCTCTGTGCAGCGGTCAGTTCGCTGTGGTCAGAAGATGTCGGAACCGGAGTACGGGTGCAGAGTACGCCGCCAAGTTCATCAAGAAGCGGCGGAGCAAGTCGAGTAGAAGAGGGGTGACGAGGGAGGATATAGAGCGCGAGGTGAACATCCTGAAGGAGATCCAGCACCCCAACATCATCACCCTGCATGAAGTCTATGAAAACAAGGCTGAGGTCATCCTCATCCTGGAGCTGTGAGTGGCCGGATTTCTTCTTTTGCACTAATCACAACTGTGGACAAGCTAATTTTCTATAGCAGTATATTCTCCTGCTAAATATCTAGACAGAACTCCTCCTCTGTGTGTTTCTCAATAATTCTCTGCATGATTTGCTCAACAAATATGTCCTGAATCTCTCAAAAGTCACAATAACAGACAAACACACTCTGCCTAAACTAATGGCACATAAACAAGAAGGACTGGGCAGCCATGATGGACAGAAGGGAAAGATGTAAAGACACTGTTTCAACGACATTTATATGGTTTTATGATTTGCTTGCTGTAGATTGAATCATTTGTAAGGAATATTGGCTAATATGAGCTTTGCTATCTGAGACCATCAGGAAAATGGGGATGTAAGGTTGTGGAAAATTTGGAAAGATATGGAAAATCAAAACCATGCTTTGAATTTCCATGTACTGAATGAGGTTTATAATGTAATTTAGGGTCAATGCTATATTTGCTGATGCAGATTGTCTAATATTATGAAACTTCTCCAACTTTACCAAGGATATTCCTCGATCACTGCGCATTTTCCTGTTTCAGTTCTTTTGCTGCCCCGTTTATAGAGCACGAGGCTATGCAAACACACATACACGCACACTCGTGCTTGTCAGTGAGTTTCAGTGTGAGTTCACTATTATTTCTTGATGCTTGGGAACTTGCAGCGAGGATGGGCTGTTTGGGCGCCAGCTGCAGGAAGAAGTGGGATGCGGTCAGGAGCGGGTTTGCCATTTCTGGGGCCCTGCTCAAAAGTCTCATCTGAAACCCCCATCAGTCACATAAAAACAACTAAATAAAGAGCTGAAGACTTATCTTAACTTGTAGTTCTTCTTGATGCTGTTAGAACTGAATCAGCCTTACTTTCACTTTCACTCGTTTCTCCTTTTTTAGAGAGAGGAATTGTCTCCCCTCCAATTCATGCCAGGTCTGCATATTTGAACGGTGGGCTCTGCTTCTCTCATGTTCTTATAAGTGGCTGCAAATATTGTACCATGTATGAAATCCACCGCTACCAAGAGCTACTTGGTTTTTACTTTCAAAAAGCGTGCAGCAAAAACAGTAAAACAGCATCACGACTCTGAGAATACACAAGCCAACTCTGATTCATTTTCTCCCCATTTTTTCATTCTCATGTAGTAAGATTCAACAAACTGACAGGGGACTGTCGTTGTTCTGTGGAAAATTAAAATCCTGTATTTGCATGGCCCACGTTGAACTAGAATGCAATGTTTTTTGGTCAGTCAACTTTTCTGGCCAGTGTCATCAGACATCAGACAGGATGGCAGGATGGTATTTTTTCAGTTTTTCAGTTTGCAATTTCCTGTCTTCTCTTTTCTTTCTTTTGGTGGCACCGTAGGATACAAACGCTTCATTTTTGCATTTGAAATGCTTAACAAGCAGAGTTAACTTTGTGCTGCATTCAATTGCAATTGGAACTTGAAAAAAAAACAAACCTCCTGCATGCAAAAATGCAGTGGAACTGTCATTCAACTCTGAATTCAAACTGGAAAGTCAGGTAACATGCCATTTGCCTGAGTTATCTGACAAACACACAGACTTGCCGTTAAAGATGAGCCTGCTGTTGGCGCCCATGTCTCTCCCAGCAGAATAACACATTTTGATAAAAACTCGCAAGAATGAATTTGGAATTTACAAAATTCAGATTACGATTGAATGCAACATTAGTTACACACATACTTTGCGTAACTATGGCATCTCCTGTGTGTCACAAATGATGGGCCTCGCACATTTACGTGGTTTGAGTGGTGTTAAACCTCTACAATTTGTAACCTGCAGCAGGTAATTTTCCTTTCTGCTCAGGTTAATCTGATCTGAACAGATGAACGCGCTCAGGTCCCACAAAGTGTCACGGCAGGTTCAGTTAATTTTCATTCCTGTCAAACCCTGGAGAGACAGATCACATATATATACATAAAACACAAATGTATCTCAAAATGGATAATATGTTTGCCTAAAGACTGACTAATGGATAAAGGTTCTTTCTCAGCTGTATATGTGTCAGAAGTGTAAAAGGCTTCAAAAATGTAGTTTAATTAAGAGAATTTGATTGTGCAAAGAGGAGATTAGTAGCACGTACTATCTGTGTACGCTCTGAATAGCTGCAGCTTTAGTCTGTTTGTATTGTTGGACACATTTCACACTAAGCACCACTCAGACCAGTTTTACCAGCTTACATAAAGCTCACGCTAAATGCCACATGAATTATTTGCTTACGTTACAGATATGTTGCTGCCTCTGTTACTCAGAAAAAAAAAGAAGTGAGAATGTCATTTCAACTGAAAGATGGTTTACGAGATCTCCCATTTCTTAAGACAACAGGAATCAGATAGAACAACGCACCACTTTCTTGTCTTTGCCTCCAAATTTCAAGCAGGAAAAACATGGCTGAGTTCTGGGAAACCTGAAATTATCCACCAAAATAATCCCCTGCAGTCACATTTTAAGGCATTTAAAACACTCTGCACAAAAATACACAAAATTTCAATAAACTATGAATATGCACATATGGATCCACCCACCAGCACCTCTGGGCTGGTTCTAAACTCGACAACTAGCTAACACAGCTACACAAACCACACATATCATTTTAATAAAGACTCTGTGCTTCATGTCTGCACATTCAGAACTATGACCATGATTGGTTTTCATTGACCAGTGATGTCATAAATCGTGCTTGTAAGTGCACATTATTAACATAATTTCAGAGAAGAACAGAGAAGTCTTCCCGCTTCACAAGAGGAAGCAACAAACTCTGCACATAAATCAGAAGTTTTCACGCTGAAAACTGAGCTCAAGAGATTCATGCTGGCTCCTGCAAGGCTCCATCAGACCAATGTATCGATAGCGTAATATACCAATATAACTATAATATGAATAACAGTTACTTTGCTGTACAAAGTACAGTTCAGTACTCAGTAAAAAATACTGGACAAAGTACAGCTCAGTACTGCCAAATATTGCTGAAGAGAGAACATGAATGATGGCTTTATGTTATGGATAGTTGTGGTATTGTTTTACTCTGAGCATGTTGGAAATGCTACATTTAGCATTTTAAATGGAACAGCTAAAAACAACAGTGATCAACAGTAGGTCACACTAGTTTGGAACAGCAATTTACCACCTCTTCATATTCCCTGAATATATAGCAGATTTGACTATTAATACAACCATAAAAACTGTAGCTGATTTTCGGTGATTTTGCGTGTTTAAGCCCAATAAATACAACCCACATGTGTGTTACATTTCTTACAACCAAGTTCTAAAACATAAAACAATGTTTAATTTTTCCTGTTATTTTAACAAATTACTTAATCTTTCAAAATAAAATGTTCAGGTGATACACCCACCTTAAACTTAAATATTTTGCCTGCTAACACATATGTCCGAATGCAGAAGGGACGGTCGTCTTTGATTTCTTGTTAAAAGCTGTCTTTTCCTTGGACTATATTCCCTGGCGGAGAAGTACGTTACCTTCCGTGCAGCTCCGTTTTGGATCGGTTAAATTAAGTTACTTCACCAAAAAACTGTGATTGGTTACATATCTCAAGCATGTTTTAAATCTCAACAAGTTTATTTTAATAAGATACTGGAATGAACTGAAACCAGGCAGTCTGGAAGGTAGGAAAAACAATTCAAAAATTCACCGCTGCATTGGTATGTTTTGGGAAATGGTTGTCAGGCAGTTTTGCATATTTGAGCTCAATGTATGCAATATAATTGTATATATTGGGCTCAAACACACAAAACTGCTGGTATGGTCCTTTATCTTAATTGGCTGTAAAACTGGGCTTTTTAGATGAATGCATTTAACACACTTGATGGTATTTGAATTCATATTCGGGGATCTGGCAAAAGCAGTGCCGAGACCATATTGTTGAAACCATTAGGGAGGGTTAAATCAAATCCCTGTCTTGGTGTGTGGGCAGTGGTAGCCAGGGATAATGAAGTGGGCTTGTAATTGGAAGGTTGTCAGTTGACTGGCAAAACGTGGCTAAAAATGATGAATAATTCTGAGGTTCGGCTGACCAAAGCCTGTCACCAAACGCTGCTGGGAAGGAATCAGCTGTTGCCAGGCACTCGCCCTGAATTAAGGTTAAACAGGATTCAGTTTTCTTTGTCGCAGAGAATCGAGCTGTTACATTTCTGCTCTGGAATCATTCATTAACTTCTGTCAACACGTGTCAACGTCAAAGTCGCTCTGTTCCGCCATCATTACATCCTTATAAATCATAACGAAGGTTGTAGAAATTGGCTTGTGGCTGGATGGTTGCTGATTCCTGCACCGCTGGAGGAGTAAAGTGGGTTGGGTGGCGACTGTGAGCAATGCTGTTTTCTTTCTCAACAAGCACCGTGCAAGGTGTTCTTGCTAAAGTGTTTACCCCACAGTGGAGGCAGCGGTTACACCGAGGGGCTCCCAGGTGTGAGTGTGCATGATGGATGGCTCGTACCATGTGTGGGCTCATGCCTACACAGCAGATCTTCTGTGAAAATGGTGTGGAATCACACTCATTGACCGGTTGGCCCTGCTGTTCACATTAGAGCGCGGCTGCTGCAAAGACGAGGAACGTTCAGAGTTTCAAATGCATTTCAGATTCTGTAATGTTCCATCTGTACCACACACTTCAAAATATTAGTGATGTCAGCCTCCTAAAAAACCCCCAGATACGTCAGAACACAGAGGACAATACTGGAGATTCTGCAAGTTTGATCTCAATATATACAACCCGCATACGTGTGACATTTCTGACAACGATTTCCCAAAACAAACTCCTGGAGCTGTAAATGTCAGAATTGTTTTTCCTCCTTTCCAGACTGCCTTTGGTTTCAGTTTATTCCAATACGCTATGAAAATCAGCTTGTAGAGATTTGAAACGAGCTTGAGATGAATTTTTTGTCGCAGTAACTGTATTTAACCGGTCCAACACGGAGCTGCACGGAAGACATGTCTCTGCCAGGGAAAATAGTCCCAGGAGAAGACGGATTTTACCAAAATATTAAAAATGGCCATTTGTTCTACATTCAGACATGAGTATTAGCAGGTGAAATATTGAGTTTTAAGGTGGGTACATCACCTTGAAAGAATAGGGGAGTTAGCATAACAGCAAAACTAAAATATGGTTTTTATGTTTTGGAAATTGGTTGTCAGTTATGTAACTTATATGCAGGTTGTATTTTTGTTGGGCTCAAACATGCAAAATGTCTGGTATGTGTTAAGTTTTGTTTCACTTGTCATAAGCACATTAAAAGATGAAATCAGCAAACAAGACATAAAACAGGCAATCAGAACCATAAAATACTGTGCAACACCAGGAAGGCATGCTAGCTCAGCCTGCTAGCTTTTCTGTAACTTTTGTAAATTATGTTTACATGTACATTATACTCGGATTTAAAAAAAAAACAACAAAAAAAAACAACATTTTTTATTGTCTGTGCTGCGATTCAGGCCAAAAAGGAGGAAGCCGTATACATGGACGGCATCAAGAGGATCCTGTGGTTCGCCTGTTACATGACTCGATGCATAATGGGGTGTGAGGAGAGTCTGCCATGTGGAGGTGGCGTACTCTGATTATTGTGTTTACATGCCACAGTAAATTAATTCACAATTGCATAATCTAGCTTTGTGACTCCAAGCAAAGCATATGTTGATTTATGCTGGCTTCAGTCTAATTATGTTGTTTATGTAACATTTGAAAGTCTATTATTTATTCATTTATTTGCCTTAATTTGGAGTATAATCAAAGTTTTAACAAGAAAATAAGTGTAAATCTTTATCGGCACGCAAGTAGAAACATAAATAAAACCTGAAGTACTTGTTACAGCAGAGTATTAATGATCATAATTCACAGGCAAAGGGATGAGGAGGACCCAGTTTTCTATGCCTTCCTCCTCAGGTTATCGCTACAAGCAGGCTATTGAGTTTCTACGTTTTGCAGGACCGTGACTTTTAGCGCTCAACGTGAAAATGTCTGAACCTGACCAGCATTTAGTATAGCCTTATTAAACAAAATAAAAAAAATAATTTCAGAAAGATTTTCTGAATTGACTCTTCTCTTGGTTTGGAATTGACTGAGTAGCAGTAAATGACAACACCACTCGGTGCCAAATGCTCCTAGAATTTGTTTTTGGCAGATAATTCAGTTTAATATTCTGCACTGGCTAGCAAATGTTTTGAGATAATCACAATCTAATGATTACATGCAGTCACATTTGTATGTGATTATTGATTATGATTTAGCTGCATGAAAGAAGACACCAAAGCATCAGTCCTACATCCAGACCACCAAAGGGAAAAAAACGGGTTCTGATGTGTTCTAGTTGACATGTTTTTCCTGATGTGTACTTGAAAATGTATTGTCACAGCATTCTGAGCTCAAGGTTTCGTTTCGTTTTTTTTGTCTTCATCACTTTGCCATTAAAGCAGCACCTTCCGCTTTCAGCAATAGGCTCAAATATGACCTTGCCTCTACTTTGCCTTCATGTTGTGCCCATTTTGCTCTCTACATCCTTTCCTCCTCCAGGCAAACACAACAGAATCAGTTCTTTGACTCCAAACTCTTGACTAATCCCTGAAGAAAAGAGGCAGAGATAACATGTTAAGCCTGCAAAATCTTTTCTGTTGGCAAAGACGCATACATACTTACAACCAGACGATGAAACAAACATAACATACTAGCTACAGGGTGTGTGTGTGTGTGTGTGTGGTGGGGTTGCAGCTGGCCTGGTGCTTCCTAAACCCTGACAAGATGGAGTGGTGTGTGTTAAGTATGTGCTGGGTGCTACTTAAATTATTTATGACAGTTTATTAAAACAAGAAAAGTACAACATTCAATGGAAATCNCCCCCCCAACTGTTTACCTGTTTAACTGTTGGGCAAACGTGCATTTTATTTTATTTTTTTAGGGCTGTGTGTCAGCTCTATAAATGCATATGCTGTATATGGGGAAGTAGAGGAGGTTTATACATCTTCCCTACATTTCTCTCATCTCTACCTTCTCCCTTCAGTTGAGAAGTGACCCTTTCTTTCTGACAATACTTTTATTTTTGACTAAACACAATCTGAGTGAATTTTTCAGCTGTGACTTTTCCTTTATTTTTTTCTTTCTCAGGCTTTTTTTTTTTGTCATCACTTTGCCCTCTGCTCATTGTGTCTCGCTGCTCTCGTGTCTCAGCCGTGCTGCGCGACGTCATGCATGAAATTGTACAAGCAAGCGACGGTGACCCGGTGCAGCTCGGTCTAGCTAGCAGAGTGTGTGTGGCAGGGCCGGACAGGCTCGGTGCCGCCATAAAATAGAGTTTTAATTCAGCTGGTTATTTTACGAGCAGAATTGAAGTATGTCCTTTGTGCTAATTTCCCTGGCGGTTCAGTCAGAGTAAAGGTGTGTGTTTTGCAGCACACCTGTCAGATCTACCGGTACGAGCTAATTAAGCAAAGTGAAGGAATTGAGTAAGGAAGCGAACGGCGCTGACTGATTACCATCAGATCTGTCTGCAGCCTCACGAGAGACGCAATCCCAGAATGTGACTTTACTGTGTTGTATTATAGTAAACAGGTCAGTCGGTGCATGGTGAACTTTCTGTTAATGTGTGCATATGAGACGATAGATTATGTGTAATGTGTGCACAAGTAGTGTGGAATGTGCGTGCAGGGAAATTGACAATGTGGCCATATGTTGGCGTCTTTTTTGTTGGGTCGTATTGTTGCATTGCAGGTGAGATTGTGATTATATAACTAATGATAAATGGTAAATTAATAGGTGATCAAGTTAAAGGACAATACCGGAGATTTTGCATGCTTGAGCCCAGCATATACAACCTGCATACGTACTATGTTACTGATATCCATTTCCCAAAACATACTACTGGAGCAGTAAATTTTAGAATTGTTTTTCCTACCTTCCAGACCGCCATTGCTTTCAGTTCATTCCAGTTACATTGTTAAAATCAACTTGTAGAGACTTGAAACGTTCTTGAGATAAGTAATCCATCACAGAAAACGCAAGGTTTATTAATTTTTTTGTGGATTTAACGTAAATTAACTGGTCTAACACAAAGCTACATGGGAAATATAGTCCCAGGAGAAGAAGATGGCTTTTACAGATAAATGAAAAATGACTGTTCCCTCTACTTCCTGATATATATGTTAGCAACCAGAACATTGAATTTTAAGGTGTGTGCACCACCTGAACATTTGATGGTGAAAGATTAGGGGATCTGGCAAAATAACAGGAAAACTAAAAATACAGTTTCATGTTTCGGTAATCTCAGTAACATAATCAGTAACATAATGTATGCAGGTAGTATTTATTAGGCTTAAACATGCAAAATTGCCAGTTTGGTCCTTTAAGGAAGGAAGCAATCTTTTATGTCAATCTAAGGGTGCTTTTCCATATGTTTGAATCAGAGCCAATCACCTGACAGCTCAGCTGAATGAGAGCTGCAGTGAAAGCGCATACGATCGTGTCTCGGTTTGGTCTGTACTGAGTAAAAGCATCCGAATCATTTGTGGGACGAGTTAAGATTGTGACTGACCTGATGTAACAGCACAGCGGCTTTAGTTTTCCTAAGGGTGACTCAAATTAAAAGCTCATTATCAAAAATTGCAGCTTAAGGTCCTCACAAATGTTGTAAGATGGGTGAATACCGGATCAGCGTGGCCGTAATTACACTTATCTGCACGCTTCCTTTGCATGCTTTGTGTCACACTTCCTCTGCTCTCTCTCCATCTCTAGGTCCTTTACATTCTGCTTCTGTCTTTCTCTTGTTGTCTCATCTGTTTGCCACACCAATTTTCACATTTAAAGGACAGTACCAGCGATTTTGCATATTTAAGCCCAATAAGTGCTACCTGTATACACGTTACCTTTTTTCCCAAATAATTTTCCAAAACATAAATCTGTATTTTATTTTTTTATTTTTCCCGTTATTTTGCCAAATCCCCTAATCTTTCAAAATCAAATGTTCAGATGATACACACACCTTAAAATTCAAGTTTCGCCTGCTGCCACATCCATCTGTGTATCACTGGGATGCTGCTTTGTTGGTCAATGGAAAACAGGTGAATCATGCTATCATTAACCTACAGTATATTATTATGTTACATTAATTACTTACTTAATTTAACCAAACCAACACGGAGCTACATGGAAGACAGCATATGTCTCTGCCAGGGAATATAGTCCCAGGAGAAGACGACTTTTAGAGAAATTAGTTGAAATAAATTGTGCCTTCTACAATCGTGTGTTAGTGTTAGCAGGTGAAACATTGAATTTTAAGGTGTGTGTCACCTGAATATTTGATTTTAAAAGAGTTGGGGATTTGTCATACTATAACTTGAAAAGTCAAATAGAATGTTATGCTTTTGAAAGTGGTTGTCAGAAACTTAATGGGTGCGGGTAGTATTAATTCAGTACGGCTTTAAAATTAATATGAATGCATTATAAGCATGATTTATTATTAGCACAATATTATTATGTTATATTATATTATTCATGGTTTTAATATGAAACAGACCCGAAACCCCTTAAAAATTTCAGATAGATGATTTGACACTATGATTATTAAATAAATGTTTATTGAGCCATCTGTGACATCACCAAGTGAGCAAGGCACTTTATTTTTGACCATTTTCTTGCATTTTCCGATGTTAAATCTCTATAAATGGGCAGAATGGACTACACTGTACACACTTTATTTAATAAATAATTTGTATGCAGATTCAACACACACATACATGTCAGTTCATTTACTTTTTTTTTCTTACGTTGATCAGTGTTTTCAACGCCTTTAATCTGAGTCTCATTACAGCAAAGCCTTTTTCTAACTTTTCTTCCTTGTTTAATTTTTTTGATTCAGTTTACATCAATAAATATGACATAAAGAAGGTTATTGAAAGGCTTTGGTTGAAATCTTCTGGTGGTGTGTTGTCATAATGCGTCTGTGTCAGGATGATTAGATTACATTAGCTTAGCTCTGTTTAACAGGGATTTGTAACAGGCCCTGATCTCCCATTTTAATTCTCTCTCTCTCTCTCCCCCCCCCCCCCNCCAGTGTTGCTGGTGGTGAGCTCTTCGACTTCTTGGCAGAGAAGGAGTCGCTGTCCGAGGAGGAAGCGACTCAGTTCCTGAAGCAGATCCTGGATGGAGTCTTCTACCTGCACGCCAAACGGATCGCACACTTTGACCTTAAGGTACTGCAGCAGCAACAGATGGTAGAAGTAATCATAACGTACTCGCAGCAGAACAACACACACATCAGATATCATGTTCTCTGTCTCTTTTTTGTTTTGTAACCTTGTGAGATTTTTTTTTTTTTTTTTNTTTTTTTTTTTTTTTTTTATTAAACTAAAACCTCAGTCTATCATTGTCCACCTAATGGCTTCACACACTGTACAACCTTTACAAAGTAAAATGTCATGCCTCAACTTGCAGAATGATCTCCACAAATCCAAAATTAAAGTTCTGGACATTTGAATTATGACGGAATCATCGGATCGGGCTTTCACCTGATCTTCCCGCCGTCCTCTCTGGACATTAGCTAGCATCATTCTCTGCCCAGCAGTGGCTCAGGTTCAGACTTCATTTGTTTCATAAATGAGGAAAAGGTGATTCTCTTTTTCGAGTCAGATCAATTCTACACTTTTTATGTTGATTGTAACCAAGTGCAGGTGTGACACCAGAAGGGGGTTTTCTGGTTTAGACACACAGGCATTAAAGGACCTTACCGGTGATTTTGCATGTTTGAGTCCAATATATACTACCCGCATAATGTTATGTTAGTGACAGTTTCCAAAACACAAAACAGTATTTCAGCTTTCCTGATATTTTTCAAAATTCCCTAATCCTGCAAAATCAAATGTTTTCAGGTGATACACTCACCTTAAAATTTGATGTTTCACCTGCTAATACGTGTGTCCAAAGGCAGAAGGCACGGTCTTCTCCTGAAAGAGGGACTATATCCCCTGACGGAGATATACATGCAGCTCCATGTTGGACTGGTTAGATTGAAAAAAAATAATAAGAAGAACAAGGTTTAGTTTGCTGTGATGGATTACCTATCTCAGGCACGTCTCAAGTCTCTGTATTGATTTTAATAACGTACTGGAATGAACTGAAACCAGTGGCAATATGGAAGGACGGAAAAACAATTCTAAAATTTACCACTCCGGTAGTATATTTTAGGAAGTGGATATCTGTAATGTAACTTGTATGCAGGTTGTATATTGGGCCTCAAACATGCAAAACCGCCGATATTGTCCTTTAATGTTTTTAGACCACAGAGCACAAACAGTGCCAGTGAAGTCTGATTGTGTTGTTTCATCAGCTGCTGTTGCAAATGCTGAGATCTGATCGTGTTCGTTGCCCAAACTAAATTCTCAAGCTGGGCTCACAGTCAAGTCAAAAAAAAAAAAGTATTCAAATGGACTAGATTTGGAGGGAAGACAGCTTCTTCTAAAAGAGGGATTGTGTCCAGTGGAGTGTCCAGTTCATGCAGTTTGGCTTTGCATTTCCACACATCTTTACGTTCCTTTCCTTTCTGCTGCATCCTGAGAGGTTTTACTGGTGTTTTGCATGAGATTTCCATGGCTGATGAGTCTCCCTGCTGCCAGCCTGCTCCTGGTTTACTGATCAGATTTCTGCCTGCTGTCATGGTTACACTTCTGATTTGGAGTCATGCTGTGATAATTAGAAGTTTCATAAACTATTTTTCTTAATCAGCATTGGTTCGGGGCAAAATATTCTCTATTTATGAATGCTTTGTGTCCGCTAAAGTGGTTTGCTGGCATTGTTGTAGTTTGTAATTGAAGTAGTGACTAACAGGTGAGTTCCTGCAAAAGACTGTTTGACAGTACAGTTTGGTGTGTACAAGTCTCAAAACTGTCTCTACACCTACTCTTTTTTTTTTTTNCCCCCCCCCTTCATTCTCTCCCTCTTCCCTCTGTCTCCCTCCCTCTCCCTCTCTCCTTCCAGCCTGAGAACATCATGCTGCTGAACCGCAAAGTGCCTCACCCACGCATCAAGCTCATTGATTTTGGCCTGGCCCACAAGATTGACTTTGGCAATGACTTCAAAAATATTTTTGGAACTCCAGAGTTTGTAGGTCAGTTATCTATCTATCTATCTATCTATCTATCTATCTATCTATCTATCTATCTATCTATCTCTCTATCTCTCTATCTCTCTATCTATCTCTCTTTCTGTCTGTCTGTCCGTCCTATCTAATCTATCTGTCTATCTGTCTGTCTCTGTCTGTCTGTCTGTCCGTCCGTCCTATCTAATCTATCTATCTCTGTCTGTCTGTCTGTCCATCCGTTCTCTTATCTATCTATTTATCTATCTATCTGTCTGTCTGTCTGTCTGTCTTCCCTCCCTCTGTCCGTCCATCCCTCTTGAACCTCCACTGTAGCTTCATTTCTAGCACAAATTTGATGATGATGAGCTATAATTTCAGGGATTCCTTATGGAAAATAAGACGGCAGTTACAAAATTTTAATGATAAAATAAATTAAAAAAACGTAGCAATGTTACAAAAAGGGGAATAATGTAAACATACAAATAAAGCTTAAAGATCTAACCTGAAATTAATATCACAGTACAGTCTGAATTTTTGGATGTTAATCAGATTTACCACATTATATAATTTTTTTCCACATAATTTTTGATAGTATTGTATTCTAAAACAAGTATTTGCATGCAAAAAAAATCATTGTAGAAGTTAACAGGATAACATACATGATGTTTGCTGTAATGTGTAACAATGAAAATCCATTCTAGTGTGGATAAATGCATGACATGGCACATTTCTACCAATGTACCATGAATACAGGTTTTACTGCCCTCTCCAATGTCTGCAATTGTTTCAGAACTCATTTGCACATGCACATTGTACATGTATGATTTGTACACACACACACACACACACACACACAAAGAAAGAGAGAGAAAACAAACCTGTTTTCTTGGCATTNCACACACACACACACACACACACACACACACACACAAAGAAAGAGAGAGAAAACAAACCTGTTTTCTTGGCATTGCCCCAAAAGTTGCGTATTGTGCCAGCACTGCCATAAGGACTAAGTGAGACAATCCCGATAGTAGATGGGAGATTTGCAGATCTGTGCTTCCTTGCCAACACAAACACACTCACACACACATTCACACACACACACACCTCACTGGCCCTGCAGCATCTAATTCACCTTCATGGTGATCACTGCCACTCAGATCCTGTCCGTGTCAGTGCCCACCACCAGACCGTGACTGTTCCCACTGAAACGGCTGATCATCCAGTGGTCACAAGCCCAGATCATATGTTGGAGCATTTATGCTGGATAGCAGGACTAGTCATTCAGGATGACTATGCATGCTTTAAAGGACCATACCACCCATTTTACATGCTTGAGTCTAATATATTAAATTTTCATACACATAATGTTACTGTAATGTTACAATCATTTCCCAAAGCATACTACTGGAACAGTGAATTAAAAATGTTTTTCCTACCTTCCATACCTCCATTGGTTTCAGTTCATTCTGGTACGCTATTAAAATTAACTTGTTGATACTTGAAACGTGCTTGGGATAGGTAATCCATCATCACCAACAAGACATGTATTCAGTTTTTTTTTTAGAAGTTACGTAATTTTTTTTTTTTTTCCCCCTTTTTTTTCTGTCTGCATATATAGTTGTGGTATATGCCAAGATTGGCACAACTATTTTTTATATATATGCAATTTAATCTAGCAACAGACAGATAATACTGTATATAGTGCGTAGGTGAATGTGTGTGAGTGTGTGACCTTCACCGGCCCTCCTTGACCAACCTATTACACATTATTTAAAACTAGCAAACAATTTCTATCAAGGAGGGCTAAGAAGTTACGTAATTTTAGCATTTAAGTGCAATAAAAAGCGTGGAGTGAATGTATGTCTCCACCAGGGAATATAGCCCCAAAAGAAGACCTGTGTTTAAGGACTGTGACTTCATAAGGCTGTGTAACTATTAGCAGGAGAATCATGGATTTTTAAGGTGGGTGTATCACTTGAATATTTGTTTTTGAAAGATTAAGAGATTTTGCAAAATATCAGGAAAGCTGAAATATGGTTTTATCCTTGACGAAATGATTATCAGTAACGTAACATGTATGAAAATTGAATATAGGCTCAAACATGCAAAATGGTGGTGTGGTCCTTTAATTTTTTTTTTTAAGTACAATATAATTTCACAAATATGGATTTTTTTTTTTTTAATGTAGTACATCATACCACAGATATCCACAATACGAGCACCTTGTTAAATAATAGCAATAAAAATAGGCTGTGAAAAAAACATCTTTATTGTTTATCCTCTTGATCTTTCATTCAAAATATTAGCAAAATATAATGTTTAATTAAAGTTTTAAAAAAGTAAAAAAAAAAAAAAATTGAAAGGAAAAAGAAATTCTTATCATTTGGGTCACACCTCCACCAAGGATTTTGTAGGCAGGGGTATACACAACTTTGGGAGCCAGCTGCAGAAAAATGGTGAGGAATATCAAAAAACAAATTTTTTTTTTTTTCGGCTCGGGCCAAACATGCATGCAACATTTTGTTCAACTGAGCTGAAATTAATGGAGGAGATACAGGAAAAAAATGATTTAGAAAAAATTCAAAATTTAAATATTTTAGTTAGGCATGGCCTGCTTCTAGACCCATGGAATCCATGGTTCAAAAGTTATAGGCTAAAAATGTAAAAAGTGGATATTACAGCGCCACCATCAGGTCAGCCAGTGTAATTTCACTTTCAACATGTCATCGCTTCTTTCTCTTGATGTTATCTATCTGGCTCCCAAATTTCATCCAAATCCATCCAGAACTTTTTGAGATATCCTGCTAACAAACCAATCCTGCTAACAAACCGGCAATCCTTGGCGGAGGTAATAACAGGAATAAAAAAAATTTATCAGAGAAAAATTAAAGTGAAGGTAAAATTAGAATGTAAGAATGTAATTGTGTGTAAGAGTGTGTGTGTGAATTGTGTGTTGACCTGAATAGTAATAATCAGTTTGTGTTGTGCATTTGCCTTCCAGCTCCAGAGGTAGTCAACTACGAACCGCTGGGCTTGGAGGCAGACATGTGGTGAGTAAACACACACTCACATGCACACACACTCAGTCCGCTTTATAACAAACATTCGGTTCACGTTCCATTTGAATCCATGAAGCCAAAGTAATTTTATGGTGGAGATGTAGCACCGCTGTCAACATGCACTATTTCATTTCATTTCATTTTCCCCCTCTCCTTTCTCTGTTTTCTCTGCCTCTCCCCAGGAGTGTCGGTGTAATAACCTACATACTGTAAGTACCTTGAATGCATCATTGCACCAGTAATAATGTGTGAACATGTAGGAATTGGAAACATCTTTTCCTGAAGGGTTTTAGCCCCCACCTTCCCCATTATGGTCACACTTTCCCACAAGCCCCGGGGCATTTTCACTCACAAAAAAAAAAAAAAANAAAAAAAAAAAAAAGACAATAGATAACAATGTTTGTTAAGATATAAATAGCTTCATGGCAGCTCTTTGACCCACATGTCATTCAACCCACCGTCCAATCAGCACTCATGATGCTGCTGTTCACACTATTAATCATAAATAATGCAATAACCTGCAGCAAGAACCACAGAACATCATGAAACTGTGTGCGCGCGTGTGTGTGCGTGTGTGTGTGTGCGCATGAATTTGGATGTGATATTCCTTCAGCAGTAGGGTCAGTGCTGTACATTTAAAGGACCATACCAGCAATTTTTCATGTCTAAGCCCAGTAAATATACCCACACACGTGATGTTTCTGACAACCATTTTCCAAAACATAAAACAATATTTTAGTTTTCCTGTTATTTTACCAGATCCCCTAATCTTTTAAAATCAGATGTTTAGGTGATGGCTCATTGTTGTCTTTTTATGCCACCATTTATGCATTTTGTGCACACGTGTGCACTCACACTCACTCCCTTTGTTCACGGTGTCCACCCACAAAATATCAAAATTGTTAAATGGGGTGTATTTATTTTGTATCCACTGTATATTGTTATTTTTTCTTTGCTTAAGAACAGTCAGCGTGTCGGTCTCTAACCTTCTTGATCATCTCTGTCCTCTCTGCTTAGCCTGAGTGGTGCATCTCCCTTCCTGGGCGACAACAAGCAGGAGACGCTGGCCAACGTGTCTGCTGTGGACTACACTTTTGACGAGGAGTTCTTCAGCAACACCAGCATCCTGGCCAAAGACTTCATAGCAAGGCTGCTTATCAAAGACCCAAAGTATGCATGATCACACTATGCAGGATCACAGTATGCAGGATCAATTTCAGTTTTAATTGAGACATCTCTGAAACAGTAATATAGAAATGTATGTTTCAGATGGAAGCCATCACATTAAAACACTGGAATAGGGACAAGAGATGAGGGCAGAGTTGACAGTTCCTAAGGGGATCTAGACAGCTAGTCATTCTTATAGATCCTTAAAGCAGGGGTTCCCAGACTTTCTCATGTCAAGGACCCCTAAATTGTTGCACTCTCAAGCTGGGGCCCCTCATCTATGAATCGTATTACCCAGTCATATACTATTCAAGGAATAGTAAAATGTGATTAGTTATTCATACTTACAGCATACTTTCAATCAAATTTATTCACTCAGTATTAGTTTCAGTATTTAATATTCATTCAATATTCAATATCCATTTGAATAACATTAACCACAGCATTCAATATTGACTATATTCATCTGTCTGATCAGCATTTGTTCCTTAAGTTTAAAAAATTCATCAGATTTTTTTTGCCTCACCTGGTGTTTTTGATGTAAAAGTCTTGAATTGTAAATGTCTTAAAACTCACTCACTGGAAAGGGTCTGGAGACAGAGAACACACTTCGGGACAGCATGTCTGTCTTTCCTCTTTGTTACGGGTAAAACCAGACTTGATATCAGCAGACTCGTACTTGCGGCATTTCAACTCTGGTCTATGTGTTTTGTTTTGTTTTTTGTTATTTTTTTTTACCACTAGGCTATTATCATCTTCTGTATCTTCATCAGGTGTACTCCTTTTCAGGAAATTATCCATCATTCAGTGTGAGGTAGCTAATGAGCGAGCTGTACAACGTTATGCTAGCTGCTCCTATTGGCTTGCTAGCTATGGTAACCTCGGCAACTTCCTAAAGCGGGTTATGATAGCTGCTTGTTAGCTTGCTAGCTACTGTAACCTTGGCTAAAATGGTAATGGCATTTTCAGATGATAAACTAATGAAAAATGCCATCTGGTTCACTAAATGTGGTCAAAACTGAAAAGAAAAAATAGGACATTGCTTATTCTTGTCATAAAAAGTATTTAAAAAATATTTTAAGATTATAATTTTATTTATTTGTTTTTACAAATTTCTCACTCCTATGTTGCAATGGCCCCCACTTTGAAAAAGTATACCTTAAAGGACCATACCGGTGGAAAAAAAAAAAAAATAGAATGAATATATACATATGTGTGTATATATATAAGGATGTGTGTATATGTATACACAAGGCCTGAGGATTCAAAAGGATGCAATTAACATTTAAAATGTAAAAATCACTCAAGTTGTACAAATTATATTCCATTACTTCTCTAACATTAACCAGCCATTTTTTTCTAAATATGTGATCTTTAATCACTTCAATTAATTTCTTTTTAAAATAAAAAAAAGACAACAATTAAATTAAATATAGTCTCTTTATATATATTCCACATAAAACTCTGTTATTAAGGCTGGAAAGAATGCCCAAAACTGTGACCACCTCAGTACCAAGTCGCTCTGCCAAAAGTTAAATGGCTGCAGCTGCTTTTTATTGCTGTTGCTGCTATTTTATTATGAGAGCGAGTGATATCCAAGCAGCTGAAATGAATTTTTCTCACACATAACGTCAGAAGAATGAAGCAATAGCAAGGGAGCAAGGGACCATGGTGAATAATTGTACATGTTGAGATAATCTTACAGATGCTGTGTAACAAACGAGACAGGAACAGAGAATCCATTACATTAAACAGACATTGAGCAAAAGAAATAGACTGTTTGTGTAAACTTAATGGGGATTTTAGTGCAGCATGATGAAACGGCTTTTAATTAATCATTATTGTGAGCAGTCATGGATCCATGGAGCTGGCAGGAAGATGAAGAATCCCTTTAGAGAAAGGGACTTTCATGTAGTGAACACTACGGCTTTTTTCAAGAAATTAGAAACAACCGTGCCTTCTGCATTTGGACGCATGTGTTAGCAGGTGAAACATTGAATGTTACGGTGGGTGTACGACATGAGCATTTAATTTTGAAAGATTGGGAGATTTGTCAAAATAAAAAAACTGAAACACAGTTTTATAGTTGTCAGGAAAGTAACATGTTTGCAGATAGTATTTATTGAGCTTAAGCATGAAAAATTGTCGGTATGGTCCTTTAAATTTGCTGTCACTATTGACTGAAAGGTCATGGCAGTTACAGGCTGTGGGTTTTCACTTTAGCTCAGGTGTGTGTGAGTGGAGAATTGAAACAGGATGTGACAGCACAGAGGGAAGTGGTGTGTTTACGTTAGACCACACACACTCTGACGTGTTTGATAAGATTCCATGGTATTTTGAGTGGAAGGTTTGGAGCTTTTTGACTTCAGCAAGCAAAATGGAATGAATCTTGCTGATGAGGGAGGTGGCAGTGAGTGATGAAGAAAAGGGCGTGCGGGTGTTGGACTGCACCAGTTCCTAGAAAAACTGTGCTGGATTTATTGAATATCTGCTGTTTTGTATCTATCAATCTAATTTCATGTCTGTCTAAATCAGCGGTCACCAGCTAGTGGACTCTGGTCCAGATCCGGACACAGAGAGGCTTTTATCCGGACTGTTGAGCATTTCTTGTGATAATAATATGAACTTATATTATTTTATGGTTAGGAGAATTTTCAGCAGGCACAGCATGGACAGCTTAGCGGGGTGCTGTATGGGTCCTCTGGCTGTAGCCTCTTGTCCAATCGCGTTAAGACTAACCGTGCCCTGAAAATTAGCTGAGCAGATGCTCTAGCAGTCAAACGCACAACAAAGTTGCCAAATGGCTCAAAGATCAGAAAAGTTACCACGAAAACCGAGAATTGAAGGAAGAGTGGGTGTATAAATATACTTTCATTTTTCCAGCAGCAAACACTATAAGACCTGTGTGTTTGATCTGATCCCAGTCTTTCTTGTGGGAGCAATAAGTAAATATAATACTGTCATGCTAGCAAAGCTTTCAATGAGAGAATAAGATCGAGTCGGGTCGAGGGGAGGTCGTGGTTACGGACCCCACGTCAGGACTGGACCCACCTGAATTTTAGTTGAATATCCTTGATCCACATCTATCTCTCTCTCTCTAGCTAACTCTCAATCTATCTCTATATTTCTTGCTATATCTCTCGCTCTCTGTCTCTACCTCTGTCTCTTTTTTATCTGTCTATCTATCTGTCTATCTGTCTGTCTGTCTGTCTATCTATCTGTCTGTCTGTCTGTCTCTAGATTAGACATACATACAGACAGATAGTTTGATATTTTGAGGATCAGTCTGTCATTGAATATCCTGTATTTGGTAGGAGTTGGACTTTTGTCAGTTCTGAAACTTCCCTGACAAAGAAGCAAGCAAATGAAAGATGAGGCTACACGAAAGGACAAAATGAATCCGTTCTCACGCAGCTTGTTCTCTCTTTACTTTCCCGTCGCCTATAGGTGGTCTCAGTACCTTATTTGAAGTATTGCTGAAGAGAAGTAAGAAAAGGAAATAAGATGTCCTGGATCCTGAAATATTATAAATAGTATTTTCATTTTGTAGGTGTCAGGCTTTTTTGAGCAGGGTAAAGGTTGGAAAAAAAAATCATCAACCTCTGTGTGTTTCATATCAACTTATATCCTGTGAAAAATCTAGTTAATTTAAATGTTATTATTCTCTTTATCCTTATTTGTATGTACAGTATATCCCAGGACATTTATCACCAAATTCATATTATTTTGATATATTGCATGCTGTATGAATTTAGTTGTTAATGACCTGATTAAAATAATTGAAAAAAGTAAGATTCAGCACAGTCAGTTACAGTTTCGTGTTGCATTCTGAAACTAAATTAAAAGAATTGAACATACAAAAAACAAGAAGGCTCTCTGTTAAACCTGGTCCTGGTTCTTTACCTGCAGCAGGTGTCTCTGTTTTCTGTCGGGTGAGCGCGTTCAGACCCATGCATTTTTTATTTGAGGGCACACATGCTTATTGTGTATGAGCAGCCATTTGTAGGATAAAAATTCTTCTGGATCCAGAATATGATCTGGATAACCTCTAAAACTTAATCACTTCTTCCTCTCTGTATTAATCTATCTGTACATCCAAATCCATCATAATTTTTTGAGATGTCCTGCTACAAAAACAAATGCTGGTGATCATTTAACCTCCTAGGTGGAGGTATGAAGTAATTCTCCATTTCTCCTGATTTCTACTGATATTCTACTGATATACTGATCAATTTTAGTTCCTTATAATTTTGTACCATAATAAAACTTAAAGTGGATGTTGTGAGAATATGTATTTTCACACTGCCCTGTTTCATATTTATGTAAATACTCTGTAATTGTGAATAACAGGACTGTTACACCTCAAATACACCATCTCATTTTTAAAGTATAATTTATATTGATTTCTACATTGTGGCCATTTTATTAAAGGACCATACCGTCCATTTTGCATGTTTGAGCCTATTATATTCAATTTTCACGTAACATTACTGACAATCATTTCCCAAAGCATACTACTGGAATGGTGAATTAAAAATGATTTTCCTACCTTCAGACTGCCATTGGTTTCATTTCATTCTGGTACGCTATTAAAATCAACTTGCTGATACTTGAAACATTTTTGGATAGGTAATCCATCATCACCAGTAAGACTTACAATATATTCAGATTTTTATTTATTTATTTTTTTTAGAAGTTTTGTAATTTTAGTGTTTTAAGAGCAATTAAAAAGCATGGAGTGAATGTATGTCTCCACTGGGGAATATAATCCCAAAAGAAGACCTGTGTTTATCAAAAAATTTAAACGACTGTGAGGCTACATAACTTTTTGCAGGAGAAACATGGATTTTTAAGATGGGTGTATTGCTTGAATATTTGATTTTGAAAAATTAAGAGATTTTGCAAAACATCAGGAAAGCTGTNTGGGTGTATTGCTTGAATATTTGATTTTGAAAAATTAAGAGATTTTGCAAAACATCAGGAAAGCTGTGGTTGTCAGTAATGTAACATGTATGAAAATTGAATGTATTAGGCTCAAATATGAAATATGGCCGGTATGGTCATTTAAGTACAAACTAATACGATCCAATACAGTAGCCCTGAATACATTCTATCTTTGTAAATCTTATAATCTGTCAAATAAATGTGAATTTTCTGGTAATTCTTGAAGCCATATTTTGTATGGTGTTGTTGGTAATAAAATGGCTGCCGAGTGAGAAAAGGAGGGGAATCCTGCTCATTCTTAAGTAAAGAGACTTAAATCCCTGATTTCTTAAGATATAACTTCTACAACTACAGAATCCTAACCGATATTCTTCTTATTTCATTTTCTAAATTATTCACAGAAAGAGAATGACGATCCAGGACAGCCTGCAGCACCCCTGGATCAAGGTTGGTAGATTATCTGATCTATCTCTGAATCCAAATCATAAAAGGCCCATGTAATTTAATACATTTTGCTGTATTTTACTTTGATATGTTGTGTGAGTAGCGCCGATTGTTGATAAATTTGTGTTTTTGTAAAACCAGCCAAAAGACACTCAGCAAGCACTGAGCCGAAAGGAGTCAGCTGTCAACATGGAAAAGTTCAAGAAGTTTGCAGCACGAAGGAAATGGAAAGTAAGCTTTGTCTTCGTTTTTTACACAGACGCATGCAGACACGAAATCTTTAGGCTAGAACTTTCCCTCAGTTATTGCACTTTGATGTCACCAGCGGTTCTGCTAGGCAAATGTCAAAATCAGCAGATTTATTGCCAAAGCCTGCTGTAGCAGTCGGCTCCCTGTCTGTTTTGGTTGATCGTGGCCGACCCGTCCCTGCCTGCAGGGAAGGCTGGGCTCTTTTGTTTGCTGTCATATCACATCTGTGTCACCACTATAAGAGCCTGGCGTGCTAACGGCTTCTCACGCCAATGTACCCTTGACTTGACTTTGAGTTTGTTTGTTAACTTATGAAAATGACAGCCAAAAAAAAAAAAAAACNAAAAAAAAAAAAAAACACCTAGTAAAATAGGCTTGTTGATACAGTTAATTATGAAATACCTCACATGAAACAAAGCAAAAAATTTGGTAGAATTAAGACGGCAAGGAAAACTCAGTTGCGTAAATGTCAAGACTGAGACCAGAGCCACATGAGTTCTGTTAAAGACTGAGATAAACACTGTAGGCCTATTTTCCTTTTCAAATGTACACATCCTTGTTAAAGGACCATACCAGCGATTTTGCACATGTAAGCCCAATAAATACTACCCGCCATATGTTACTGACAACCATTTTCCAAAACATAAAACCATATTTTAGTTTTCCTCTAACCTTTCAAATCCTCTAACCTTTCAGGTCATACATCCACCTTAAAATTCATTGTATCACCTGCTAACACATATATCCGACCATCATTTTTAATTTCTCGGTAAAAGCTTTCTTCTCCTGGGATTATATCTGGTGGAGACATACGTTATCTTCTGTGCCTCTCCTTGTTGAACCAATTAAATAAAAAAAAACTTAATAGCATTATGTTTGCTGTGATGGATCACGTATCTCAAGCATGTTCAAATCTCTACAAATTGATATTTATTGTGTACTGGAATAAACTGAAACCAGTGGCAGCCCTGGTGGTAGGAAGAACAAAAACTAAAACCATTTCCACTCCAGTAGGATATTTTGGATTTGAAGCTGCACGTTCTCATCATCATCCGTTTTTACCGACATGTAGGATATTAGCAAATCTGGGAACATGTCAGCTTCTAACAACTAAACCAACTACAATCCTCAGCAAATTTTAACAGCAAGGAAAATAGTTGAAGGAAAATGCATAATGATGAGCAAAGGAGCTGAACTGAATAGAAATGGAGCAGAATAATTCTTTACTGTACACCTGAGTATAAAGACATGACCTGACATGAACTCATGCTGTAGATGCTCATTAATAAAATGTTCTTTTCTCTCTTTTCTCTTCCAGCAATCTGTCCGACTAATCTCCTTATGCAACCGCCTCTCCCGCTCCTTCCTGTCCCGAAGTAACATGAGCGTGGCGCGAAGCGACGACACTTTGGTAAGTCCTGAAAAGCTGCTTTTCTGATTCCCTTTGCCTGGGAGACGAAAAATCCCAGGGTAACTAAAAAGAAATCAAAATGATTTGATGAATGAAACAGAGCGTTATTTAATCACAGATCCTGATACAAATTGATGGAATTGGTTTTTGTTGTGTTTATTAACAGCATCAAGCTGCTGTGTTGTCTTTAATATTTGTCACATAAACATAACTGCTGCTTTTTTTGAGTTTCAGATTGTTTTTATTGCAGTCTGGCTTCTTATTTGATCTATTTGTAGTCGTTTTTCCTATTTGTTACCTCAAGGACTCTCTTCTAACTCTGGTATCTCCAGGTCAACAATCTCTCTGACAAAGTTATAATTGATCTGTTTCACATTTCACCAAGCACCTGTAAATGTTCTGGGAATTGCTGGAATTCCTGCGTGCGTAACCACACAGGAATTCCAGCAGCTTTCCATTTGTGAACATGTGTCAGTTCATTTGACTTTCTGCAGTATTTTCATGTGGACTGTATGTGTTAGCAGAAGCTGGCCTGCAGGTTATTTGGAAGTAAAGTGAGAGTGTATAAGTTAATACTTAGAAGATGTAAAGCTCGCAGCACTGGAGAGGTTTAATGATTTACAAAGCATTACTAGCAGGCCAAGTTCTTATCTAACAGACCTGAGTTCTTATCTGACAGTTCATAGCAACTTCCTTGCTTCATGAAGAGTTGATGGATCGGAGCGTTGAGGATGCTGCACTCTCATAGTTCACAAACAGAATTGGAACAACAGTTGGTGTTCCAACTGTTGCTGTTGACAGTAAATCTGTCCTCATTGGCAGATCAGTTTCAGGGTTCCTTTAGAGCTCCCCTCCCCTCCCTCTGCATTTTAAAATAATGCAAAACTTTGTGTTTAGGCCTGTAGAGACTTTGTGTCAGAGGAGAAGAGTGCTTATCTTAATATATTCTTGATGTAAATAGTTAGAGGAAAATCAGAGTTGAGCGCCCAGCAAGCAACGTGCAACATGCAGTATAAAAGTTTTCATGGAAACAGAGAGACGTCTTTCCTCCGTTTTTCCAGCCTGTAAAGGATTCCGACTGCTGACCTTCAGTCATCAGACCTCTCTGACTTTCTGGATACCAGTGTTCCCTGTGTGTTCAGATTGTTCTGAGTTGTTTTGTTATAATAATCTGGGTCATTGGGTCAGAAGGCTCCCATAAAGATAAGAGATTGAATTAAGATAAACACAATTTATCATTCAGTGGTTTCTTTTGTTTTTTGTTTTTTTTTTGGGTGGAGCGGTCGGTCACCTGCGGGGGATTCATAAAGCACAATGCCAGACTTAACATGTCGTTAAGGGCAAATATCATCATGCAACCATGTTCCCTCATTCATAAACGCCTGTTACCGGCATCTTTTAGCGTTTGCATTGAAAGACTACGGTATTTCCTTATTTACATGCTGGGCAAGCCATTTATAAAACAGATGTCGCACAAAACATGGTGATAAATTTCAGTGGCATGAAATCTGGATAATGTTTTAGATGGTATTTACCTCACTTGGTGTTAGTGATCAATAGATAGATAGATAAACCCATTAAGCTGATCATTCAGTTCATTTAAATAGCTAGTTTTGATCCAAACTTGTACATATTCTAGTGGCACTGTGCCTTTTCCTCAAACCTCATCCTCTCCATCTTTCTCTCTCTCTCTCTTTCTCTCTCTCTCTCTCTCTCTCTCTCTCTCTCTCTCTNTCACACACACACACAACATACACCACCTCCCACCCTCTCGTGCACAGAGAGTAATGTGTGAATCTCTCATCTTAGTGTCAGTCTCTTAAAATGTGGAGCTCTAAATCAGAGGATTTATGTTTCCTTTGCTGATTTAATGTCTAAATGTTGCTTTGTCACCAGATGAATCAGGATAAATCGTCACTGTTAAATATGAAACATCTCATTAACACACTGATCTTCTTCGGCTTTTACCTGTGACACACCTGACAACAACGCTAGCTTAATGTGACACCGGTGCTCTGATTAGCATAAGGGAACCTTTATGAATCTTCTACTGTTGAAGTGCTTATTTAGCGAGATGCCGTGTAATTAGCATGACTTTTTTATGAGTTCCACCTTTAGTCTCAAAATGCTTAGACACTGATAAAGCAGCAAAGTCCAGTTCTCTTTTATGAAGTACACTTTTAGGAGGCAGAATCCACAGTGTTGACAATAAATCAGCAGGGAGTTTATGACATGTTCATACGTATTTGTGTTTGGGTTCTGACACTCTGAGGTAGTTTCATCACGTTTACACCAGTAGAGAAGTTGCAGTGAGGAACGTAGCTAAGAGTGTCACGCTTGCTGTAGAGAACCCCATAACAGCCTCGTTTCCCTCCTCCATCCTCCTTTCTACCCTCTTTTTTTTCCTGTTTCTCGATGTTTTGTGCAGCAGCACAGTATTGCAGCCAGTTTCTGTGCCGCCCAGCTGACTTGGGTTGAAAAGATTATTGGATCACATGAGTTGTAACAGGCAGAAAGAGTCTTGACATGTTTTTCGTCTGACCTGCAGACGCATCATTCCTCTCATTTGCGCCTTCGTGTGTTCACACGTGATCGTTTTTGCTCGAGAGCAAGGTGTCCGACAAACACAATAGGGCAGGAGACAGAAAAGCCCACAGCAGTGATGTCACAGGTTGAGATCATCCTTTGAAAAAAAGAATATCTGCCTCTCCCACCCATCTAGGATGAGGAAGACTCCTTTGTGATGAAGGCCATCATCCACGCCATCAATGACGACAACGTACCCGGTCTGCAGCATCTGCTGGGCTCCTTGACCAGTTATGATGTTAACCAGCCCAACAAGGTGACTGATACACACACACACACACACACACACACCGTTTTTAAAATTTTGGCTGCTAGTTTCATGGCAGTTGTGCTTAAAGGGCCATACCACCAATTTTCCATGTTTAAGCCCAAAAAGTACTACCTGCATATACACTACTTTGCTCATAACCAATTTCCAAAACAAAAAAAAACATATTTTAGTTTTGTTGTTATTTTGGCAAATCTCCTAATCTTTCAAAATCAAATGTTTGGGTGACACACACACACACACACACACACATATTAAAATTCAATGTTTCACCTGCTGACATGTACGTCCGAATGCAGAGGGGACGGTAGTTTTTGATTTTTTTAGTTTTTGACTCCTGGGACTATATTCCCTGGCGGAGACATACATTGTCTTCTGTGCCACTCTGTGTTGGATCAGTTAAATAAAGTTACTTTAACAAATACACTTAATGGACATCATGTTTGCTGTGATGGATTACTTATTTAAAACACGTTTAAAGTCTCTGAAAGTTGATTTTTATAACGTACTGGAATTAAATCAAACCAATGGCAGTCTGGAAGGTAGGAAAAACAATTCTAATATTTACCAGTAAACTAATAGCATCTATGCTTGTCAGTAACGTAATGTGTTTGCGGGTTGCATATATTGGGCTCAAGCATGCAAAATCGCCAGTATGGTCCTTTAATATTAATGGTAAGCATAGTGCACTCTATAGAAATTGATGGTACCAAATTTTAAAGCTGCTGGCATTTGCACTAGGTTATCATACTGAGTGTGTCTTGTTACTGTGTGTGTGATACTAAAAGTTCATTGCATTTAATTTGTAATATTACTATAACACTGTAAAATATTTCAATAAGAACTAATAAATTAAATCCCTAAAAGATATTCGTCACTAGCAGCGACATTATTCACCTTTATGTTATTTTCTGAGACATAAAGGCTTATTTCTCAGCAGTGAGTTTAAAGTATTTTCCTCGTATGCTTTCAGTATAATATGACAGAGATAATATTACTTTGTTATATTTATGTTGTGTTTGCTGTGGGCTTTTGTTTGTTTGTCTCAGCCTGTGTCTATATAAAGGGGAAGAGATTTGTTTGCCAGTTTACTGTCAAGTGTCAACTGAAATAATGTCACACACACATACACACACACACACACACCCCCACGTCAGGAATGTCACACCCACAGCGGCGCTATAAAGCAGCATCGATGGAATAATTCCAGGGAACACAGATGGTCAAAGTGCTGAGAGCGCTGCTTTACCACCAAACCAGCAGCCTTTAAACTCTTAGATGATCAAACAACAATTTACGTGTTAATCATTTAAGGTAGTGAAGCTGCAGGCCATTTTGATATTAATTTTAATATTTCTGCCATGCCTTTCCTCTTACTTTACCTCCGTTTTTGTATGCGTGTGTGATTTGTGATGCATAGAGAAGCAAATTAGGACTGTAACAAGTCATTAAGTCTAAAAGTTGAGGTTACTTCAGGATGTAAATTGCTGCTTAAATTAAGAGTTTGATTTAAAGGACCATACCAGCGAACATGCATGTTTAAACGCAATATACATAATCCGAATATATGTTACGTTACTGATAAACAATTTATAAATACAAGTTTTCTTGTTATTTTGCAAAATCTCTTAATCTTTCAAAATCAAATGTTCAGGTGATACACCCACCTTAAAGTTCAATGTTTCACCTGCTAACTCTTATGCACGATTATAGAAGGCACAGTCGTTTTAATTTCTCAGTAAAAGCCGTCTTCTGCTGGGGCTACATTTCCTAGCGGAGACGTACTTTACATCGTCTTCCGTGCAGCTCAGAGTTGGATCATTTAAATAAATTAACTTTGACAAAAATTTAAGAAAAGCCTAATAGACATGTTCTCTGTGATGGATTACATATCTCAAATGCGTTTCAAGTCTCTACAAGTTGATTTTGCGTGTGCTGGAAAGAACTGAAACCAAAGGCAGTCTGGAAGGTAGGAAAAACAATTCTAAAATGTACTGCTAATGTGGCATATTTTGTAAAATGTCAGCAACATAACGTGTATGCAGGTTGTAGGTAGGAAAAATTACTAAAAGGTACTGCTCCAAGAGTATATTTTCATCTCAGTCACATAACATTTATGTTGATTGCATATATTGGGCTCAAACGTGCACAATCGCTGGTATGGTCCTTTAAGTTTGCTCAGTAAAACCCAGAATTAGAGAAATAGACCAGGTGAAAAGATGAAAGATACACAAGCGTAGATGAGTCATAAGGCCCAAGAGTAGCCTGAATATGAACAGGAATTATGAAAAGAGGTTGTTACAGCAAACAGCTTCATCTTCCTCAGGTCTGCCTGTTGTTTCCCTGTCGATAGAGAAAAGACCCCGTTTGTTGGCATTTGACAGGCGGAGGGGATGTGTAGATGGTATCAGATCAGTGAAGTGCAGAAGAAAAGAGGAGTAGGAAGAGGAGAGGGAGAGATGGAGAGAATAGAAAGAAAGTAAGAATCGTTAGAGAAAGAGAGAGTGAAAGACACTTTCACGCTTTCTCCTCTTCTCTACCAAAGCATGTGAACAAATTGCCATTCTCTCTCTCTCTCTCTGCCTTTGTGTCTTTCTCTCTGTCTCTCCTTCTGTCTCCCTTTCTGCCTTTCCATCTCTCTCTCTCTCTCTCTATCTCTTTCCCTCTCTTGCTGTACCTGTCTCGATCGTCGCTCNTTCCATCTCTCTCTCTCTCTCTCTATCTCTTTCCCTCTCTTGCTGTACCTGTCTCGATCGTCGCTCTCTTCCTCTCTGCTTTTTCGTCTCTTCCTCTGTCTCTCTCTCTCTCTCTCTCTGTCTCCGTCTCTTTGTCTTTCTCTATCTCTTTCCCTCTCTCGCTGTACCTGTCTCAATCTGTCGCTCCCTCCCTCTCTGCCTTTCTGTCTCTCATCTCTCTCTTTTCCCTCGATCCTTCCTGTTTCTAATCTTTTTAAATTTACTTTAACAGGTCTTCCCATCACCACCACACACACACACACACACACACACACACACACACACACTTGTCTCAGACCTGAAAATGTGGTAAACGAATCAAACTGAAATATTTCTGCCATCAAACATGTAAAAATCCAGCATTTCCTCTTTATTTTTGAGCAGAGTACGGGAGAAAAGCATCCAGGCTTGATGTAATTTCAGCTCCAGATTTAGCGGGATGATAAACACATCATGGACTCTAAAACTGTGTGTGTGAACACGCATATTGCAGCACGGGACCCCTCCCCTCCTGATTGCAGCCGGCTGTGGCAACATCCAGATCATTGAGGTGCTGATGAGGAAAGGTGCTGAGATCCAGGCCCATGATAAGGTACGTACTCTGATGGCTACAGCAGAGGAGCTTACAGGCGTTAGCACTGTAGCAACCAATGCTAAAGGAAACAAGAGGCACTCTGAGAGACATACCTCCACCAAGGCCCACAACAAAATCTCCCCATTAAACCCCATTTACCACCTGAAAGTTATCCGTATCTCTGTCAAACCATTTGATCAGGTTTCCACATTTCATGCCAGCAAATCAAGTTTTCATGTCGAAATCCTGCTAAGAAACAGACAAATCTTTTTTTCTGGATCTTGTGTGATCCAGAACATGAGCTGGATGACCTCCAAAATAAGCAGATCTTATTTTTGTAAAAAAAAAAAAAAAAAAANAAAAAAAAAAAAAAAAAAGAGCCACCATGCTAAATATCATTAAATTAGAATTAAAATAAAATTGGCAAAAAAGTATTGATTTTATGGGCTAAAAAATTCTTCTGGATGTTGGATCCAGAATATGAGCTGATCACCTCCGAACTTTACTCAGTTCTTCCTCTCGACATCGTCTGTCTGCCCCCAAATTTCATCTAAATCCATCCCGAACTTTTTGAGGTGTCCTGCTAACAAACAGCCAACCAAACGCCTGCAATCAGTGGTTGTCATTTGGATTGTGACAACCTAAAATGAATGTTCGTCTGCCGTCAGGTGTGTGTTACAGCGTTCTAGTTGCAGACAGTGTTTGTTCTGCTGACGTTACTGTCTTTGTGTATCAATGAGTAGATTCAATTTTTTTCATCGTCTCGTCCCTCCAGACTGGAGCCAACGCCGTCTACTACGCAGCACGACACGGCCACGTCAAGACCCTGAACTTCCTTCATGAAAACAAGTGCCCCCTGGATGTCCAAGATAAGGTGACTCTCTCTCTCTTTCTCTCTCTCTCTCACACACACACACACACACATGCACACCACACACGCAGTTATGTAAATGCAGTCTCTTACATGTTCTCACCACACTCCTCTATCTACCTGCAACTGCTGACATACTTAAACCTGTTAAACCCCCATGGAACCATTATTTTGTGTTTGTTTTATCCCTCAAAACACACACACACACACACACACACACACACACACACACACACACACACACACACACAGAGCATTACGCACCTGAGGAGAAAACAGGTTATTCTGGCATTTTATCAGCTTATTTGCTGTTGCTATAGAAACAAGTCTAGCTGAGGAAGATGGTTATGTGTGTGTGTGTGTGTGTCTGCTTTTAAAGCTTTCGTAGCCTTGATTGCAAAGCTAGCTAGACTAAACAACAAATAAAAAATCCCTGAAGATATGTCGTGTTTCTGCAGCCGTCTTGGTCTCTCTGCGTCGTCTGAGGTTCTCGTGCAGAGCAGAGCTAATCTCCACTCCAGGCTCTTTCCTGATGATTATCTAGTTACACTGCAAGGATACACTAATGTTTCATCTTACTGTATTTTGAAATCACTGGATACGAGGCGTCTGTGTGTGTAATGAAATGATTGTGAGAAAGAAAGAGAAGAAAGATTCACAGCAAAGCAGAAGCTTTTCACACCTTTTAAACTCCTGAGCTGTCGTATGCTGCAGTTTTACATAAATCCCTGATTAGATAAATGTGTGTGCGTGCGTGTGCGTGTGTGTGTGTGTGTGAGAGAGAGAGGTATTTTTCAGCATAATCCCATTAGCTGTTTGAATAGTTCTCATTCCCACCAAAATGTGTCTGTCTTGGTTAAGCAGCTTCTCTTGAGCTGAAGTCTAGACTACAGACACCGCAGCAGAATCTGAACGCCTCATATAACATCATTGTTTTTTTATATAGTCGTTGACTGAGGCTTTTCACACTTCAGTGTAAAACCACCAGAAATATCAGGAAACATCACATCGTAGGATGTCCCCCACTTTAAAATAATTTGGTAAGAAGGAAAACTTGACATAGAATATTTCTGGTAAACACACAACAAAAACAACAAACTTTATTTATGTAGCACTTCTCACAAACAAAGTGCTTTACACACAATGCCAGAAAAGGGCCACAGACAACAGGAAGAAAAACACTAAGCAATAAAAAAAGAAATTATATATATATGGGGTAAAACATTTTTTAATCATTCCCTCAAATTAGTAGTTTATTTTCTTTAATTACAAACAATTCTCTCAATTTACGTATTTCATTCCCTCAATTTAATAGTTTGTACCATCAAAATACTTCACATATTCCTTTGAACAAACAATTGACAACTGAATTACATCAGTTGTCTTTGTCACATTGACGCTCTGTATGGTTTATCAGGATTTAACACAGACTGATTCACATCTGTATGCACATATACATACATAAATACATATACATACAAATATATATAAAAATGTGTAAGAAGAATAAAATACAACAGGTCTCGTAAAGTGAAAAAGACATAATCATAGGCACTAAAAAATCAGAAACAGGAAAGCCTGGGAAAATAAGTGGGTTTTCAGCTGCTCTTTAAATATGTGGACTGAGTGGGCTTCTCTGAGACTCTGTGGGAGGCTGTTCCACAGACGAGGGGCAGCAACACTAAATGCATCATCACCTCTAGTTTTCATCTGATCTCAGGACAGCCAGGTAACCCTGATTAGCAGACCTGAAACTCCTCACAGAGGTCAAAGGGCACAGCANAGGACAGCCAGGTAACCCTGATTAGCAGACCTGAAACTCCTCACAGAGGTCAAAGGGCACAGCAGCCCTTTTAGATACACGGGGCCATAAGTTAAGTCGGGCTTATAAGTTAGGAGTAAAATTTTAAATTCAATCCTAAAAGAGACGGGGAGCCAACGGAGGGAGGCTAAAACTGGTGAAACATGAGAACGGCGTCTTGTTTTAGCTAAAAGCCTCGCTGCAGAGTTCTGGACCGATTGGAGCCGGGCAACAGAGGATTTGCTGAGACAGGTGAACAGAGCATTACAGCAGTCGAGGCGTGACATGATACAAGCATGGATGAGAGTTTCTAAATCTTTCTGTTGAAGGAAGGGTCTAATTTTAGAGATATTTCTTTCTGACAAAAAAATAAGAGTGTACCAGGGATTTCATATAAGCCTTAAAGCTGAGGTTTTCCTAGGTTTTTTACATAGGATTTGACATTTTTGAAAAGAGGGCCAATTAGATTTAAAGAACAGTGACTGTCGATATCTGAGCCAATGAAAAGGATCTCTGTTTTGTCACAATCACACGCGTGTTGTTTTCAACTGCTGAGCAGAAGTTAGACGGTTGGAACTGGTTCTGTGTTTCTGCAGTCTGGGGAGACGGCTCTTCACGTGGCAGCTCGCTACGGCAATGTGGATGTGGTCAGCTACCTCTGCAGCATCCAGGCCAATCCAAATCTGGCTGACAGGGTGAGTGCACACACACACACACACACACACCATGGTGCATAGGATGCATAATGGCCTTGCCGCTTTAGACAAACTTTCCTCCATTTGTTTGTCCAGGAGCAGGAAACCCCACTGCATTGTGCTGCCTGGCATGGCTACTCAGCGGTGGCACGGGTGCTGTGCCAGTCCGGCTGCCAGGTGGACGCCAGGAACCGTGAGGGGGAGAGTCCTCTGCTGACGGCTTCTGCTCGAGGCTTCGCAGACATTGTGGAGTGTCTGGTGGAGCACAGGGCCGACCTGGAAGCGACCGACAAGGTGAACCTGATCATTTCTGAACATTTGAGCTCTGTAGCAATCTTAAAAAGGAGAAGAATTTTAGTTTGTGTTTTGCTACATTGACTACAAAAATGAGTTAAAGGAAATACCAGCAATTCGGCATGTTTAAGCTCAAAACACTACCCACGTGTTATGCTACGTTGCTGCCAACCATTTTCCAAAACATAAAACCGTATTTTAGTTTTCCTGTTATTTTGCCAAATCATCAAATCCCTCAAAATCAAGTAGTCAGGTGACACACATATATCTTAAAATTCAACGTTTCGCCTACTAACATGTATGCCTGAATGCAGAAGGGACAGTCATTTTTAATTTCGCAGTAAAAGCCATCTTCTCCTGGGACTATATTTCCTGGCGGAGACAAACATTGTCTTCCATTTTGGACTGGCTAAATAAAGTTAATTAAACAAAAACTATAATAGACATTGTGTTCACAATGATGGATTACATATCTCAAGCTCGTTTCACATCTCTATAAATTGATTTTAATTGCGTGTTTGAATGAACTTAAATCAAAGGTAGTCTGGAAGAAAAAAATGTAAAATTTACTGCTGCAGTAGTATGTTTTGGGAAATTATTATCAGTGATCTCACATGTTGTATATATTGGGCTCAAACATGCAAGCCACTGGTATGGTCCTTTAACTTGAAGGAAACTAAAAACATGTTCAATGATCTATCACATATTTTGATCTTTGTTTGAATCAGGAATCCTTATTCCAGGTTTTTTAATCTTCCAGCTGTGAATTTCACAAGCTTTTCCACTGACACGTTGAAAATGTTGCAGTACTTGATAGGTTAATATCCATACCGGCGAGACCGAGGATTCATATTGTATCTGTGTTTGTGTCCAGGACGGCCACACGGCGCTCCACCTGGCAGTACGGAGGTGTCAGGTCGAAGTAGTCCGCTGCCTCCTCAGACACCACTGTCATCCAGACAAGCAGGATCGCCATGGCAACACGCCGCTGCACGTCGCTTGTAAGGATTGCAATCTGACCATTGTTATGGCAATTTGCAATGCCAAAGCCAGTCTGGACCTCCCCAACAAGGTGAGTAACCCCCCCCAAATCAGAATAATAAATCACCTACACAGAAAATACTAAAAGCTGCATGAGGAAAACAACTTTTTCCACAAACTGCATTATATCTTGCTCAGTGACAAACTTTGAAGTTTTGAAGTTAGTCGTGAGAAACACAATGGCAGCGATCTCAAATCTGAATGGTGCCTCTTTGCATTGAAATATTACGGTCCACTAAGAGGGGATTTGACACACGTCCTGCCTGATTTCCTGATGAGTTCACAGTTTATAAGCTGGCCATGTTACAAACCATCTTCACTATAAACTTTGAACATGTTTCGATTTTTCTGAAGGCATGCATGAACAGTTGCATGAAGCCAGCTGTTCTGTCCAAGCTAAACCAGGCTAAAGGATGAGTAAACATAGATGATATACATATATAGATATATATCTATATATATATATAGATATATATCTATATATATATATCAATATATTATAGGATTACAGGGATTTTCTTTGAAATGTAAATGCATGCAGCTTGTAATCCGCTCTAATCTAAACATGGCTTCTAAACCTGGGAGTCAGTATGTTATGTTGGCAAAACATGAAATGTAGGGGACTTATTTTGGTCGTGACTCAGGTGAGGAAGACGCTTCACATTTGATGGCAAATTTTACACAATTCAATTAATGCACCTCAAATTCTCCGTGTTGGGCTTTTATATGCTCATTATTATAACAAAGCAACGGCAAGTACACTAGTACCAAAAGTTTGGAATTACAGAGAAGTGTTCATGTTTTTGATAGAAATTGATTCTTTTATTGACCAAAATGGCTTTTAATTGATTTGAATATATAGTCAAGACTTTAATAATGTTGTAAATGGCTACAACTGCTGGAAATGACTGATTTATAATGAATTATTCACATAAAACTGCAAAGCCCCATTTTCAGCAGCNCTGCTGGAAATGACTGATTTATAATGAATTATTCACATAAAACTGCAAAGCCCCATTTTCAGCAGCTTTTTACTTTTAGCACCAGGTAAATTGTCTTTACTTGTGTTGCAGCCACATTGCTAAAGTTTAATTCTGGGCTCAGAAATGATGCAAACAAAACAGCTTTCTCAAGAAACACTAATTTTGTTTTGCAAACTAAGACAAGATAAGATAATAATTAGGGCTGTGAATTGATAAAAAAAAAAAATTAACTACCATAATTAATCTCACAGTTTTCTGTAATTAATCACGATTAATCGCAGAAACGTGTAAACTTGTAATCATTATACATTGAATCACCAAATTAATGTAGAATCAATGCAAAGGAAGTATATNAACTTGTAATCATTATACATTGAATCACCAAATTAATGTAGAATCAATGCAAAGGAAGTATATTTTTGGATAATATTTGTTTAATTGATAACTGGTCATGATTGACATGTTCTTGTAAGGAAAATCATCTTGTTCTGAAAATAGGCCTTTGTTCAAGGGGAAGTTCATCTTATTCTGAAAAGACTGAATCCTGTTTGTGTTGTCTTAGTTAGCGTTAGCTTGAATGTATCACGCACAGCAACACAGTAAAGCTAAAGGAGGCTAAAAGACTGTGAAGTTCTTTTTGATGAATAAAGCCACATCTCAGTTGAAACGACACACTGGTGAGCGACTGAGTTCGTGTGGTTTCAACAGGAACCATCCGCTAACTTTTTAAAGCAGAATTTTCCATCTAAAAGTCTGACCTTTTTCCTTCTCCATAATTAGCGTGAGCGTATAACGTTAGCCACAGGAAATGGGGTGGGAAACAAAAATATTAGTGTAGCATCAGGAAGTGGAAAAAAACAGATGCGTTAATAGCATTAATTTTTTTTAAATGCATTAAACAGCCCACAATAATCACAGAAATTAACGCATTAATTTTCCCACCCCTAATAATAATACTTTATTGATCCCCTGGGGGGGAAATTTGGGTGTTGCAGCAGCAATTATAGTGGTAGATAGTCTTAGTAGTCAGAAGATAAAGAAAATAATAATAGGGTAAAAACAATGAGGTAATAATAAGGCAAAACAGAGTAACTAGACAGTATATGCAATACAATATACAGTATATGGACAATATATACAATACACAACAAAAACCCACTGTACTTCACAGAAGAAATAAATTGTTCTACAGCAGCTTGTAGTTCTTGTTGTACAGTCTGATGGCTGCAGGCGCAAATGAACGCCTGAATCGCTCCATTTTGCAGGTGAAGGTTTGCAAAATGAAGGTTATTCCACGTGTCAGATTGTGAAGAAACTGAAGATTTCATACTAAGGTGTCCACCACCGTCTCGAGAGAAAAAGACAAACAGGATCCAACCAGGACAGGAAAAGAAGCGGACGGCCCAGGTGCACGGCTGCTCAGGAGATAAGAACGTCAGTTTGAGAAACAGACGCCTTACAGGTCCTCAGTTGGCTGCTTCCTTAAATAGTACACACCATATACCAGCGTTTGTAGCAGTGCTTTGGTTTCTTGACAGTCTGACGGATGGAATAACCTTCATTTCACCAGACAACAATGGACTGACGTGTTTCTTGAGAAAGCTGTTTCGTTTTGGCCAGTTTTCAACTCAGAATTGAACTTCGGCAGTGCCAAGTAAAGATAATTTACCTGCTTATTTTAACAAAATAATGTGTTTCTCTAATAACCTGTGAGCATTTAAACATGATTAATGAAGGATGAGCTAAAAGAGTTTATTGTTAGGACACTAGAGTAATGGCTGCTGAAAATGGGGCTTTACAGTTTAATATGCATAATTAATTACAAATCAGCCATTTCCAGCAGTCATGGTCATTTGCATCATTATTAATGCGATGGCTATATGTTTACATCAATATAATGCCACCTTGATCAATAAAAGTATCAATTTCTATCAAAAACATGAATATTTCTGGATAATTCCAAACTTTTGAATGCTGGTGCAAATAACTTCAAATTTGGGTAAAATGACTGAAAATAACATCTTGCTTTACGTCTCTACTACACATTTTTCTGGCTTGTGGTATTTCATATGCTGCTTTGATTTTGTCCTTTTGTAATGCATTCTGGGATGGGATTGCTTTTCAAAGACCCGCTCAGCTTTCCTCTAATACCAAGGCATTTTATTCCAGAGCTGCGTGAGAAGTGATGTGCATCAGAGCAGACAGCGCTGCCTCACTTTTGTGATTTTATTCCTTATTTTTCCAGTTTGTGCTTGTTTCTTTAAGCTGAGCTAAAGCGCCATATTGCGCAATGCTAATCCAGTTTACAGCTGAATAGAAATGAGAAACATGTCTTGTTTCTTCCATTTGTCACAAGTAAGAATACATATAACATGAAGTGATGCTTTCAAAGATGGTAATCAGTGCAGGAAAGTTCAGTATTTTTCAATTTAAAGGACCATACCATGATTTTGTAAGTTTAAGCCCTATAAATACTACCTGTATACAGGTTACGCTACTGACAACATTTTCTAAACCATAAAACCATATTTTAGTTTTTTGGATTTTTTTTTTTTTTTTTTTTNTTTTTTTTTTTTTTTTTTTGCCAAATCCCCTAATCTTTCAAAATCAAGTGTTCAGGTGATACACCCACCTTAAAGTTCAATATTTCACCTGCTAACATGTATGACCATTTCTTGCTAAAAAAAAAACAAAACGTCTTCTTCTGGGACTATATTCCCTGGTAGAGACATACATTGTCTTCCGTGGAGCTCCAGGTTCAACCAATTAAATGAAGTTGCTTCTACAAAGAATGTCATCGACTTCTTATTCATTGTGATGGATTACATATCTCAAGCACATTTCAAGTCTTTACAAGTTTATTTTAATAGTGTACTGGAATTAAATGAAACCAATGACAGTCTGGAAGGTAGGATAAACTATTCTAAAATTTACCTCTCCAGTGGCATATTTTTGGGAAATGATTGTCAGTAATGTGTATGAGGGTTGTATTTATTGGGCTCAAACATGCAAAATTGCCGGTATGGTCCTTTAAGCTTAATACAAGTCAGAAGAAAATAATTGTTAAATTCTGCTGTTCATATGATCTCACTCAATGAATGACATGCAGATGAATTTCTTTCCTATTTTTAGGGAAAGCATTTAAAACTGAATAATACATTTATTGAGATCAAGATCTGTTACTTATTCATATTTTAGGAAAAGTCTAGGTATTACGTCACCTGGTGTTAAGTAAAAAGTTGATCTGTCTTCATGCAGTACGGCAGGACTCCCCTCCACCTGGCGGCTAACAACGGCGGTCTTGAGGTGGTTCGCCATCTCTGCCTGGCTGGAGCCAATATTGATGCTGTCACAAACGTAAGTCGCCACAGATTTATTTTCCTTTAAATTTTTTTTCCATTGTCCTTTATATCTTTTTGTTTGTTTGTTTTAGTTTTGGGCATTTTCGTGGATTATTGCTGTTCACTTTTGCTGGTGTTTATTAGTGTGTAGAGATTTCTCCACCATGACAGATTGTCACCAAACATCTCTGTCTCCATGAATCATGTTTAAATAATCACTTGTTTGTGTGGTGAGTTGTTGACTTTCTGCTTGAGCTGTGAAAGACGTCGCTGTGCTTTTCTTGGATGCACCATGAAAGTAGAAAGGCTAATGGAAGTTAGAAAAATCTAGAAGTAAAAGAAATGAAGAGATCTGCTAATGCAAACATTTCAGTCTTTTTCATCAGAGAAACATCAAGTATGATACAGGAGGATTTGTGCTGGTTTAGGATGAACTTGATGGTAAATTTTAGAGGATTTTTTAAAAATGGGGTCTGCCATCGTGGTACCGTTTACTTTTCCATTACTATCTCAGCGCTCAGTGCTTGTACTCTCAAGCTGTAAAACATGCTGTAATGGTGAGACTTGGAGCTTTCTGATGACATCAGATTGTCTGTGGACCGCGGTGAAGCAGACATGTTGCAAATGTAAAATCAGTGCAGATCTGAGAATATCCAATTCCATGTGCCTTTTTACCATTTACATCTTCAGGAAGCGTATCCGATACGTGTCACGTGAGCAAAAGATCGGAATCAGATCGCATGCCTGTGGTCATGTAAATGCGAACCCAGAAAAGCACTGCAGGGAATCATTAGTGACTGGACTCTTGAGTGACAGGTCTCTCAACCTATCAGAGAGCTGCCATTTTTAAAGCCCTCCCACGCCAGCCAATCACATGCGTGCATTGCTTTAAAGGGTATTTTTGCTGACCAAGTTTCACAGACTCAACTGCAGCTGCAGCTGAGAAGGAGAAACAGTAATAAAAAAAGAGAGAGGAGCAGTTATCGAGGAATAATTTTTTATTTATTTTTTTTCAGGAGCTAAAGCTAAAAATTGTGACAAAAAGCCGAACATTGAAAAAAACAAATACACACGTGGCCCAGACTTTGTATATTTGTAAATACTTGTATTTTTTAAACATTTCATTGTATTTTGAGGTTTTGTGTGAATGTGGAAGAGTTCAGATGTTATTTTTGTTGACTAAAACTTTCATTAGCAGTTTTTTCATGATTTATCAATAAGTATATGTGATTTTCTATCTGTATTTTGTCTTTTTTTGTGTATTTGTGTTATTGCACCTATATAATATCTGAAGGTGAAAATGTGATGATTTAGATTGAATACTGAGACACCAAAAATGTTAATTTAAGGTAGTTAAATGGAGCAAGACAAAAATTAGGCAAAAAAAAAAATGCTCAAAAATCCCTACGACCCCAGAGGGTTGATTGTGGTCAAGGTAATATTTTATTTTTATCTAGAGAGTAATTATGTTTTCTGGCTGCTTTCATTTAGGTAATTAAATATTAAAGATCTGCAGCATTAAAAAATGAAAGCATTTTAATAGGCTACACTCCTGAACATGCCACACTGAGGCTTCTCCTCTCCTGCATTGGCCAGCTGTTAATATTTCATGACAGCTGATGCGCTGTGCATGTTTAATCTAAAATAAGCACATATTGAGATGTATCATTGTTCAGGCTTATGGTCGGTGGGTTTGAGCAGCTGATGGAGGATAAACTCAGAGCTCCACATCTTTCTAGAGTTCTATGATTTTCTCTGGATTATAAAAGTCAAGAAGACATTTGTGACATAGGAGGTGTTTACACCCACATGCGTGTGGCTTTAAATCCGGTTCTTAATGTGTCCTGCCTGCTGTCGTGCCTCTCTGTTCAGGTTCTCCAGTCACTTTGCCTGTATCTTAAACACAACAGAGGAGATTCATAAAAAAAAACAAACACGCTAACTACACAACGCCGCACTAAATAAGCAGCGTGATAATTAAAGCTCATTCATAAAACTTCTCTTAGGCTAATCAGGTCACTGTGTCACAATAAGCTAGCGTTGTTGTCAGGTGTGTGACAGGTAAAAGCCAATAAAGATCAGCGTGTTAAGCTTCATTTATACTTCACACTAACTACGCCTACGCGTGCGCTCATGTAGCGCATCTTGAGCGGAATTGTGTACATAGGCCAGTATGTATATGTATGTGTATATATATATATATATTTTTTTTTTTTTTTTTTNTTTTTTTTTTTTTTTTTATTGACACTTTACTGGAGTTGTCAATGGACAAAGCCAAGCTGAGGTTCTGTTTAAACGTGCAGTGTAAGCACAGAGATCGGAGGGTTTTAGCCGTGAAGCATGGTTTATTCAATCGTGTAGTGTAAAGCCTCATTTATACTTCATTTATACTTCATGCTAACTATGCTTACGTGTGCGCTTGTGTAGTGTGTTGTGAGCGGAATTGTGTACATAGTGGCCTCTGTAGTTAATGTTGATCTGGAGGGTTAACACTCTGTCCACTAGGCGGCGATGTGAGGCGCCGTGACTTGATACAGATACAATTTAGCAGCCATGGAGGGTTAAGCTACNGCGGCGATGTGAGGCGCCGTGACTTGATACAGATACAATTTAGCAGCCATGGAGGGTTAAGCTACACAAGCATTTGCAGCAACGATCAAACATAAAGAGCACTTAACCAATCATCTTCATCTGGAAAATAGTTTAAATCATATCTTAGAATGAGATATTTCCTGACTAAACATTTTGCAGCAGCCAGTAAGCTCTGCCGTGATTGGTCAGTTACGGTAATCAGCTGCTGAATAAATATCATGTTTACTGGTACAAGGATTATTTTCAGGAAATCACAGAAAAATAGGTCATTTGCTAAACAAATACAATGATGGAACAATATACCAGTTTCTATAAAAATCTAAAAAAAAAAATCAGGGGGTTGGCTTATAAACACAAAATCGGCTTTTCTGTGACCGATCAGCTTCTCCTCAAAACTTGCAGCCATTTCTCTGTCATTGGTTATCCATGCACAGGTGATAATACACTTTTCGTTTATTTAGGGATCATCTACATTAATTAACATCACACATAGCCATGGTGTAAATGCCATTGGATTTAGCCAGAAGAAGGCTAATTTTTATCCGCAGTCCCTGGGCATAAACATTGTTTATTTACTGGTCCCGCGTGTGCTGCTCACGTCAAGACAAATGTTCACAGCACTGCCCCCCGTGGTTTCTGTAGGTACTGCCACGTCAGGAGCATCGCGTTAATTCTGGATGACGCACACAAACGATGCATCAAACCGACGCTAAAAACGCATGTCAGCCATTTTAAGTGCGCATACGCGTAGTTAGCGTGAAGTATAAATGAGGCTTTAGTCAGCTGCTTCATATTGATGAGCCACGATTAATCCTGATTCATCTGGTGTTAAAGCGACATTGACATGTTAAACCAGCAAAGAAAACATAAATCCTGCTTCAGAGCTCCACAATCTAAAAGATTGATACTAAGATAACAGCTAAACGTGCATGATCATGATATTGTGTGATCGCTGTGTGGGTGGAGTGGGGATGGGGGGTGAAGGGAGTGTGTGTGTGTGTGTGTGTGTGTGTGTGTGTGTGTCTGTAAGTGTGTCTGTGAGTGTGAGGAAGACAGAGTACAGCAAATGTGAATGCTGAGGAGCCAGGAGAGCATGTATGAGATCAGATCAATACTCACCATTTCAGTAAGCTGACCGATCAGCTGAGTGATCAAATGTATTGATCACTAACACGTGAAGCAAACACATTTGAAATGTTGCCCAGATTTCATACTGCTGAAATTTATGACCAGAACTAAACATGTCTTAATTTTTGTGACAGTGTGTTTTACGAATTGCTTCCCCGACATGTAAATAAGTAAATACTGTAGTAACGCCTCGTTCAAGATAAATGCTAAAAGATGCTGGTACCATTCATTTATGAATGAGGTAACATGGTTGCGTGATGATTTTTGCTCATAGCTACACGGTAAGTTGTGTACAAAGCTTTATGAAATGTTCGTTTCACCCTACGGTGGGACGAGCCTCGGATGCTCTGATCAAACAGGTGGAATCCATTTAACAGAAGCTGACTCTGACACTGAGACAGGTGATGTAAAGCAGCTTTTCAGGCTCTCTGCATCATTTGTTGGTTGCTAAGCAGTGATAGTAAAAATCCTGCTGTTGCTCTTACGCATTTCCTCGTGCTAATTTACACCAGGTGCTCAATTTTCAGTTCAAGCTGCACTTCAGTTTGGCATTTGGCAGCATAAAGGTCAGCGTTGTGGTGAATATTCTGCAAACCTGAAAGAGTGATATTCTAGGAAAAAAAAAAAAGAAGCAAACTGGAAAACCTGTTTTTGGTCAAACTTCACATGAAGACAGAAGAGCGGCAAAGAGTGTCGGCTCCAAACAAACCCAGCTGGAGCATCACTGATGAAGGAAGCAGCCTGTGGGTGTTTGGGCTGTCGAAGCTTTTTTTTTTTTTCCCTTTGGAAAAGCAAGCAGAGCTCAAAGGCACAGATGGCAGATTTAGTAAAAGAGGCACACAAGAAACTTTAGTGTTTATGTCAGTGTGAGGGGAAATTGAGAGAGTGGACAGTTCTTAGAAAAGGAGGGATGCTCACATACTGTAAGTGTGCGTTTGTGTGTATTTGTGTTTTGATGTATGTTATGGACTGGACAACTGCATAACGCACAACTAAACATACATGAAAAAATTGTTGCCATGTGGGTATGAGGACATCTAGCAGCGTTAATAAAGGACTTTTCAATAACGTCCCACACACTGTCCTCACAGAAAAGACAGGTAGCACGAGTCCACCTCTCCCACTCACGGTGACGCTTCACGTCCACAGCAACCAGAAACACACAGCCGTGGCTAAAAACTGAGGGCAGACAAGAGGAAGTAAACTGACCTGTTCTCATCTCTTCATCTGTCTCTCAGGTGGTTTTTGAATAAAACGTCAGGAGTGGGATTCATAAAACACAGCGCCATATTCTTCGTGTTGATAATGCCAAATGTCATTACGCAACTGTGTTTCCTCATGCATAGATGCCTGTTAAAACTGTTGCCTCACACGTGTTAGCAATCAATAAATATGATAGATAAGCCCAATCAGCATATATTCTAGTGGCAGTGGAGCCTCTTATTAGGGCTTGTGCTCTCTGCTCTATCTCTCTCAGACACACACACACGCACACACGCACAGCAGAAAAAATCATGGCTCTTAAATATGAAGAAGCTGGACCCCAAAACCTGCCAGCGGGTTTGAAAGGCATGTTTTCTTTAAACAATCGCCACAATTACACCATTTGTCATAGCCAGAAACTTTAAAAATCAAAATTATAGTCGGGTTTTCAAATTTCCGACAGTCCTTGAACTAACCATGTGCGTCTATCACTTCTGTAAAGAAATGTAACCAAATCTAAGCTTAAAATAGTGATATTTCCTCAAAATCACTTTATTATAAATGTCTTATTTAAAAATTCACTAAAAATAAGCCCTTTGTACAATCCAAATTCTGTAAAAAGCAACAAATTCTGCATTTTTCACTGCAAGTAGCAAGCCTGGAGTGCCTCTGTTCTCTTTAACAGTCACGTGACAACAATTCAGCACGTCATTGGCTGAGTGCAGACTACACAGGCTCACTGGGCCTATTGCTTATAATAGATTATATGTTGTAAAAATGTAAATAGTTCAGTATGTATAGTCCCTTTTTTTATTTAATTTTTTTTATTTTTCCAGTATTCCACTTGTGGGCACTTGGAAAAATGTTGTATATATAGATTACATTTTTTTTTCAATTTTTTAAAATAAATTATCAAAGAAATTCAACTTACATTTTTTTCTTTTTTTATGATTTATGACATTATAATTGTGTTATACTGCACAAAAGACATTTTTGAGTTCTTCCTACATATAGCCATGATTGTGCTGCTTCCACAGAGATGCAGGACTTGCAGCTACAGTGAAAAATGAGCCACAGTGAGTAAAAATGTGACAGGAGCAAAAACCACTCAGAAAGCACTTGGGGTCCAGAGGGTTAACACGCTGATCTTCATCATCTTTTACCTGAGACACACCTGACAACAACGCTAGCTTAACGTCACACAGGTGCTCTGATTAACGTAAGAGAAGCTTTATGAATGAGCTTCAGTTATCACGGCGCTTATTTAGCATGACGCCGTGTCCTAACTTATGAATCCCGCCCTGCATCTGTTTTCTGATAGGCTTGGGAAAGCTGTTTAAAACCTAAAACATCCCGTGGATCCTGAGCTGTTTCACCTCATAGCGTTTGATTTTCTGGTGTTGTTGCAGTGTATATTATAAAGCTCTGTGATCCTCAGCCTGTGGAAACAAAACGGAGATTCTTTTCTTTCATGCTACATGTCCCAGCTCATTTAAAGGACCATACCGGTGATCATGCTTGTTTGAGCCTAATATATACAATCCATATATACGTTATGTTACTGACAACCATTTCCCAAAATATATGACTTTAGCAGTAAATTTCAGAATTGTTTTTCCTACCTTCCAGACTGCAATTGGTTTCAAAACATCAACTTGTAGAGACGTGAAACATGCTTGAGATACATAATCCATCACAGCGAACAACACTTGTCTATTAAGTTTTATTTGCTGAAGTAACTAAATTTAGCTGATCCACCATGGAGCATGCCAGCAGACAATGTATGTCTCCGCCAGGAAATATAGTCCCAGCAGAAGACGACTTTTATAGAGACATTAAAATGACCGTGCGTTCCACAAACGTGCATAAGTGTTAGCAGGTGAAACATTGAATTTTAAGGTGTGTGTATCACCTGAACATTTGATTTTGAAAGATTAGGGAATTTGAAAAATACCAGGAAAACTAAAATACGGTTTTATGTTTTGGTTTCTGATATATGAACTCTAAGCTTGTTTTTAAGTCTTTGATCTCCTGGTGTAGCATGCCAAGGACATTCAGTTTTTTGCTGATGGATTCTAACACACTTTCCTAGACATCAGTGGTGTTTAAATCATCTGTATTGGTGGACGAGTCTGTCTTCTTCCTCTTCGCCCGCTTGGCCGCGTTGTCAGGCTGGGTGTTCATCTCCTCCATGACGCAGTGGAAGTAATACTGATTGATGAAATCCTGTAAATCCTCCAAGTCCTCCACTCTGGATGATGTTGTGATGCGTCATTGTCTGTTCGCTGTATATGTTTTGGTAATTATCTGATGTTTGTTAAAAAAAAAAAAAAAAANTAAAAAAAAAAAAAAAAGTAGTGAAAATACAGCTGAAGTGTAGAATCTAGTCTAGAGCCGAATGCCGCCGCGTTGAATTTCACGTCTCACTACAGACTACAGAAGTCTCGCGCTCTCACAGCATCTCGCTCCCTCTCATTTCTTGGTTGTATCTATGGGCTCAACCATGCACAATCACCGGTATGGTTCTTTAAAATGATTGCCTGAAAGATTGAGCCCCTGCCCAGAGATGCAGTTTCCTGTCCAGTCAAACAGTTTGAATCGGTGCTTCCAGCGCTGCATATTTTCATCTCGTCCTGCTCTACTTACATCTGATTAGCTAAAGCAGACTGGATCATTTGATCAAGACTTGCTGCCTCCCAGATCTTTGACTGGCTAAATGTGCTGTAGAAATTTAGTCAGTATCTGCATCAGCTGAAACATCAACACCACAACATATGAGAAGCACTGGAAAGCAGGTCTTAACAAAGGAAATGCAGCAGATTATATATCTGTATGTTGAAGATTTCCCATATATATATCTATATCTATATATATATATAGATATAGATATATATATATATATTTTTTAAACTGTATGTATTTTCTATGTATGTCTTTTTGCAGGATGGAAAGACGGCCGAGGATTTGGCTACCAAGGAACAACATGAACAGATAGTTGTACTGCTGGGCAAGCTGAAAAAGGTAGTCTCTCTCTCTCTCTCTCTCTCTCTCTCTCTCTCTCTCTCTCACACCCCTAATTAAAATGCACTGACAGGAAATAAGATGTAAACCAGGTTTTAAAAGCCGCTCTTCACACTTTGCTTATTTCAGTACAGAGGTGTGGAACGAGGTGTTTCCGTCAGGATTGTGTTAGCCTGTAGAAACTCCTCATTTTTAGACTTTGTGTTAACACCATCCTGAAGACATGTAGGTAGAATATGTTGTAATGTTATAATACCGTATTAAACATGTGGATCTCTTACTTTTATGTCTTAGAGAAATCTGTATCATCATTTAATCTTGTTATTGGCATGTGTTTTGAGTTCCATTTTTGTAAATGGCACATTTTGTATCTTAAAATACATAAAACTATATAAATACATATACATGTTAATGTGTTAATGTATGGTTGTTGCAGTTTGGTAAAGTGAAAAGTGCTTCACTGTCACTCCATGGCTGCATGGGAAGATTATTCCAGCATTCCCAGGCTGAAGCAATTTCACCATAACACCAGAATATCCAGAGATTAATACCTAAAGCGGAGCGTTACCAACTTCTTTCCCAGAAACCCTCTGAGGTTCAGTGCAGAGCGTGAAATCCTGAAAGCAGCAACTGTGAAATCAGTCATCCTCTGCATATGCTGAGCTATTTTAAAACGACTTGGCACTTTGATGATGGTTTTTGAGGAGAGGAAGACTTTCCCCGGAAGCCATAAAAAAAGCAAAAATAACAGGAAGTCCTCTAAGCTCTGAAAGAGAAGACGGTTATTTATTTCAAAAAGAAAACTTGTTCTCAGATGTGAATTGCACTTGAAATTAGAAAGGTTGTTTTTCTGAACGTGTCAGCATAGCCCAGGTGGGAGTGTGAAGTGTTTTCACAACCCACTCAAAGCACTCAGAGTGTGTGAGGTCACTTTTATGATATGACTCATCTGTTGGATGGTTTAAAGAGTCACATCATCAGATGTGATCAGCTAGATTTGCAGAGGAGACAGCTGCTTTTGGAAAAAGGATAGATTCTGTTTCTGTGCTTTAGTCAGGCAATTTTCTCAAAGGGTTTTCTAAAGGGTTCTCAAAGGGCTTCCGGGACCTATGAGTGCTCCTTCCTGTAGTTCCTGTGAAGGTAGCGAATGATAGTTCATCCACTAAAAAGTTAGAACAGTGACAGGATGCTGATGAATGTCCACTTTGATGAGGCTTTACTTTTCACGCCCTGTACTATTGTCCCACCTGCATGGCAAACGTGCGCTTAACTATTTCCTGTCACACCGTATTGTGAAACATCTTCTTTGACAGATTTGTGTGGCCATACCATATACAATGGAGTCTGTTTTCATTTTTAGAGGTACTTGAAATGAAGACCTGTTGGAACTCATGAGACATTAGATATATGTGTGTAACTACAGGTGGGCTCTTATTCATTTCCGCGTGTCTTAGTTCCGTCCACGTGAGACACAAGGAAAAGATGCGAGGACAGAGGAGCTGAGGGACGAGGATTTAAGAGAAATGAAACATCCACAATCCTCAAGCATTGTCACTAACTGATGACGTCACAAAGCTGATCAGCTGTCAGGCACTTGGAGCTGCTGTGTTTTAGTGGCTAGACCAGGGATGGGCAACTTTGATGAGGATGGGGCCAATAAAATCTCATTCTCAGTCTAAGCCCCCTTCCCCCCCAACCAACGCAATCTCTCTCTCTCTCCTTCTCCTCTCTCTGTCTCTCGCTCCGTCGGAGANCCCCCCCAACCAACGCAATCTCTCTCTCTCTCCTTCTCCTCTCTCTGTCTCTCGCTCCGTCGGAGAGGAAAAGAGACGAGACGTTTGCTCTTGTAGATACACAAGGAATAACAGGAAAATAATTGCTTCTGCTGGATGTTAACGTGCAGCGCTTCCCTCATCCTCACCATCCACCCTCAAAACCCGACCCGATCTTATTCTTTCATTGAAAGCTTAGCTAGAATGAAATGGATGGTAGTAAATACAGCATCAGTAATGACTGAGCGCCCTCTGCTGATGTGTGGTGGTAATAACAAAGGAAAACACTTTTTATAGTTTTCAGTTTTATTAATTGAAGTCATCCAAGGGCCTGATCAATCAAAGGTGCAGGCCTTGTCTGGCCCGCGGGCCACCAGTTGCCCATCCTGGCCTAGACGATAATAAAATAATTAAATATTCGTCTGTGATTATTACTGTAACAGTTAACATGAAAAATTTGACAAATCCACATGTAGAACAATCTGACTTTATAATCTACAGATCATCAATGATCGTTTCATTTCTAAGTGTGTTTCACTGCTGAGAGAGTTAAAATATAATTATCATCATCTGCAGTCATTCATTAGTCAACTTTTCTAAACGGGATGTTTTATAAACACGTCGGTGGATTTTGGAACATATTAATACTGATGGTTGTGTCTATATCAGAGGAGTTGTTTGTTTTTGTTTTTTTTACCAGATGATCAATCAAACAAAATAAAACATAACTATGGGAGTAATTTTACACCTGATTTGTTGCTGTTTTTAGTCTGTTCTCATGTTTGATCAAACTCGTGGCTATATGAAGATGCGTGTTGGTGTATCAGATTAGCTGTAGCAGATCTGTCCAATCAGGAACAGACTTCCAGAAAAGGGGTGTGTCTGTCAGGTGTACAGACTTCCTGTAGGATCGTCTCGCATTTCCTTGCTCATGTCTCCCTGATGAAGCTCCTCCGTCCTCAGAGCAGAAATGAGAGCTTTGGGACATTCTTAAAGATGACGGACCAGACTGGTTTCCGGGTCACGCGAGGAGCGAGGAGCGAGGAGCGAGGAGCAATCAAATAAGAGCTTTGGAACCCACCTGATTTGTGTAAATTTTTCTGTTTCTGTATCAGGACAATCACAAGCTGAGCTACATCCAGCAGCTGCGGCCCACCCACATGGTCCAGCCCAGGATTAAGATGAAGCTGTTTGGACACTCCGGGGCCGGGAAGAGCACCCTGCTGGAGTCTCTGAAGTGTGGCATCCTACGTAGCTTCTTCAGGAGGAGGAGGACACGTATGACCAACACGGCCCGCCACCCCAACTCCCCCGTCAACTCCAAACCTGCCGGTAGGTGACGGTCGGCTCTGGAGAAGCTGTAATAATGATAATAATAATCCTTCCCAAAATCTGCTTATTTGGCTCAGCTGTCAAGTGTTGGGAAACGTAAAACAGGATGACGACCTGCCAAGGATCATTTTCTTTTTTTTACTGTCCAAAGTAATTATTCTGCGGGTGCAGCATCAGATATACTGTTAAATGGTTAATTTTACTGTTAATTTAATTTTCCTCGTGACATCCAACAGTTTCCAACTTACAAAAGATTTTAAGCCATTAAAGTCCAAAGCCTTCTTTTTTTTTTTTTTTAAGTAAAATTCACTTCCTTTATTGAAGAGTTTGAGTTCTAGATTTAAAAGAAAAATCATTATTTTGTGTGTTTATTAACTAGTTCTAATGTATAACTAGTTCTAACTTAGCATTATTGCTTTAAGTAAATCTTTTACAGCACATCAGGTGAAGACTGAAACTTAGATCTAATTGTCCTCTCCCGTACTTCCTATGTTGACAGACGTGTCGTCCGACAGCAGCTTCTCATCTTGCTGAGTACCTTTCGCTGATGGAGTTAACCTTTTTTGTCACATTTGGAGCACAGATTGTCCCTTTAGCCAAGAGAAACACGACAAAACGTTAGCAAATATTCTGAGGCTTCTGGTTTGTATCTAACCCACATAACAACATGCAGTCTTTAAGAGTTTGAGCTGAAGATGAAAAAGGGTCTTATGCAACTCCTGATACTCAGTATGCAGCCTGGGAAAATCAGACTGCCATCCCTCACCAACTACAAAGTGCCCATGAGCAAAGCACTTATCTTGAAGCTTCTCTTGTGGAGCTACTTTGTTGTCCGACGGATGCTTTTCCTGGCATGCTTTTCCTATTCTAGTGGGTGGGCTTCTCTTTACACTGTTATGTACATTAGTCTCTCAGTTTCGTTGTGCTGAATAACGACGGAATCAGCTGTCAAACACATTTTTTGGTCTATTTTTAGTCTCCAGTTAGGTTGTGTAACATTTCAAGCTGCTGTAAGCCATCTAGTTTTACTCTGAAACTCACTGTACTCTTTTTAAAGTCTGCACGATGAAAAAGCTCTGAAATAATGGCTGCAGAACCCCCNCACACACACACACACACACACACTACATAACCTAACAACTCCATCACCGCGGTAACCGAAACTCTCATCTTAAAAGATAAAGGAGCTGATGCTTTTCTTTGGTCTGTGTTAAGACTCCCTGGTGTGTTCACTGTGGTGTAACAAATATGTCCAAGCACACAGTCACACACTCCTATTTCACTCACTCTGCACGTGCACTCTATACGTGCACTCTGCCTGCCCTCGCTTACCACATACCTTTCATTGTTTCCTTTAAAGGGCCATACCAGCGATTTCGCATGTGTAAGCCCAATAAATACCCACGCACATTTAACATTACTGACAACCAATTCACAAAATATGAAACCTTATTTTAATTTTCCTGTTATTTTCCAAATCCCCTAATCTTTCAAAGTCAAATGTTCAGGTGATACACGCACCTTCAATGTTTCACCTGCTAACCTAATGTCTGAATGTAGAAGGGACGACCATTTTTAGTTTCTCTGTAAAAGCTCTCCTGGGACTGTATTCCCTGGCGGAGACATACGTCGTCCTCCATGCTGCTCCATGTTGGATCGGTTAAATAAAATGGTTTTGACAGGAAACTTAATAAACATGTTGTTGGCTGTGATGGATTACTTATGTTTCGACAAGTTGATTTTAAAGGACCATACCGGCCATTTTGCATGTTTGAGCCTAATATATTCAATTTTCATACATGTTACGTTACTGACAATCATTTCCCAAAGGATAAAACTGTATTTCAGCTTTCCTGATATTTTGCAAAATCTCTTAATCTTTCAAAATCAAATATTCAAGTGATACACCCACCTTAAAAATCCATGTTTCTCCTGCTAATAGTTACACAGCCTTATGAAGTCACGGTCCTTTAAATTTTTCCATAAACGCAGGTCTTCTTTTGGGACTATATTCCCCGGTGGAGGCATACATTCACTCCACGCTTTTTATTGAGCTTAAACGCTAAAATTTCATAACTTCTAAAAAAAAACAAAAACAAAAACAAACCTGAATACACATCTTGTGTATTGGTGATGATGGATTACCTATCCCAAGAACGTTTCAAGTATCAACAAGTTGATTTTAATAGCGTACTAGAATGAACTGAAACCAGTGGAGGTCTGGAAGGTAGGAAAAACATTTTTAATTCACTGTTCCAGTGGTATGCTTATGCTAACAAACACAAGGCCCTGGTTCAATTAATTTAATTAAATAATACACAAAAAAAAAACTAACTATTACAAACATAACAGAGCATTAGACTGCTTGATTTGCTAAATTGGCTTGCTAGCTTACAAAGCCTAATCAGGCAAGAAATTTCTGAATAAATTCAATAAAAATATATTCAACACTATTTGAGTATTTTGTTTTGGTTTTTGTTGTTGTTGTTGATTTCAGATATGTCTAATCTTGAATTTGTGATAAATTTGTGTTTAAATCATCCCCATAAATGAAATACACAAAGTTAGCAGAATGGTCCACTGTCATCCACAATGATTCAAATTATGTCATAGGAACAAGTTTCCTGCTTTTGGTTCTAAAACAACCAGCTGAATTTTAATTTTTTTTTTAATCTTTATTTTAAGAAAGAGTGTTTTCAGGGTTCCTAAATTCATTTTAAACAAATTCTAAAACTTTTAAGTCACCGTTTTTTTTTTGTTTTTTTTTGTTTGCGTCGTTATTTGTGAGAGTGTAAGAAACTACTATGTTGATTCTTGCAGCTCTAATTTTTTATTTAACCATTTGTTTTTTTAAGATTTTACTTTTACATCCTACAATCCTACATGACTCGTGTTCAGTTCCTTCTAAAGCTGGAATAACTGGAGTGAAAGGAATTCTGGGTGAATCTTTTTTTTTTTGTTTTTTTGGTTTGTTGTNCTGGAATAACTGGAGTGAAAGGAATTCTGGGTGAATCTTTTTTTTTTTGTTTTTTTGGTTTGTTGTTTGGATGCTGTGACCAGTGACTCACACGAGAAAGAAATGAACATTCCTCATGTGTTCCTCAGAGCGCCTTGCACATTACTTAGCAGCAGCACATTTTCGCATTTAGTTGTTATAGGAAACGTACACGTTTGGCATGGCGTGTCCTCTTTCAATTCTGTTTGTTTGTGCTGCTGAGAAGGATTCATTAGCCACACCAGAAGATGCCTGAAAACACAATAAGAGAGCTGCAGTGTGATTTCATTATTCCAAACACGAGCCAAAACCCCAAAAAACAGACGGTTTTATAGAAACAAGGAGCTGCATGTCGACATCAACCACCGTTTGTCGAGTTTATTCCCTGAAGAAGGTCTGCAACTGAAAACTTGGCTAAAAAGCATTTTATTGCATTGGATCCAAGTGTGCAGAGCTTGTTCTCCATATGTTGTTTTTGCTTCTTTTTTTGCTCTTTGTCGTGTGATTTGTCTTTATTGAAAGATCATGTTAAGATGTCACTTTTGTTTACAAGCTCTGATTATCTTAAAGAATGTTTAACTTAAACTAAACCCAAAATGCAGTGAAGGCTTTTTTCGTTTTTTTCGTTTTTTTTTCTTTTTGCTGTTCAGACTGAAGAACAACTCTTAAGAGTGGTCCCACCCAATGTCCAGAAAACATGTCATAGTGAATTTATTGATGGTGAAACAGCGCCCCCATGTGTTGGAAAGTGTGTAATTCCTGAGTACTGGTATTTATTTAGATGTATTTATTTCAGCAAAGAAATAAAGTGACTGGATTATCATAAAGAGATGAAGCTAGTTTGGTTTTAGTTCAGATTTTACCTGGTTACACCAGGTAAAATCTGGTTACACCAGATTTACCTGAAATATTTCAAGATTTAAGTTTTTATCCAAGTACAGTTTAGAGTAAAATTTGCTGTTGATAATTCCACTGTTAAAACTTCTGGGTGCCTCAGAATGTTTTCAGTGACAGTAGTGATTTTTTTTTTTTTTNTTTTTTTTTTTTTTTTTTTTTTTTTTTTTTTTTTTAACATTTCCTCGTGTCTTTATCCTCATCCTCTGTCATTAGTGTCAGTGAGCATTTCCAACCTGTACCCGGGCTGTGAGAACGTGAGTGTGCGGAGTCGCAGCATGATGTTCGAGCCCAGCCTGACAAAGGGCGTCCTCGAGGTTTTCTCCCCCGTCCACAGCGGTCTGTCCACGGCTGACGAGCAGGCCACAAAGGCCATCGACATCCAGCATGCCAGCATCCACGGTGAGAACCAAAGAGAGCTACAGCACCCTCCACAAATATTAGCAACTTTGGTAAATAAAAGCAAAATTGGCTGTTAATAAAAAAAATGAAGTCTTTATTGTTTATCCTCTTGATCTTTCATTCAAAATGTTAACAAAAATACAAGTTTTAATTAAAGTAAAATAATTGAAAGAAAAAAGAAATTCTTATCATGAAACAATATTTTTCTCAATGGGCCTGATCATAGTTTTGGAGACTTTCTGACCCCAAAACCCAGCTAACATCTGCAGTTCTCCTGCTGTGATGCTTGGAGATTCTTTGGCCACTCAAACCAACATCATCATCATCATCATCATCATCACTGCACATGGAGTCAATATACACACACGTCCTCTTCCAGGGCCCATTGAGAAAACTATTTGTTTTACGATAAGCATTTCTTTTTCCTTTCAATTGTTTTACTTTAATTAAAGGTTGTATTTTTGTTAATATTTTGGATGAAAGATCAAGAGATTAAACATAAAGATTTTCACAACTCATTTCTGCTTTTATTTAACAAGATTGCCAGTATTTGTGGAGGGTGCTGTAGATATGTGGAAGAAGTCATCACAATGACTTAGAAAATGATGAAGGTTTTTTTGTGTTTTGTTTTTTTAGCCATGAAGGCTTGACTCGCTTTGCATTTTCACAATTAAAAAAATGTGCCTATGAAAGACAAGCTTTTTTTTTTTTTTTTTTTTTAATCTCTAACTCTTTGCTTCCTAACCCTGTAGGTGTGGGGGATTTCAGTGTGTGGGAGTTTTCGGGGAACCCGGTCTACTACTGCTCCTACGACTACTTTGCGGCCAATGATGTCACAGCGATCCATCTGGTCCTTTTCAGCCTCGAGGAGCCATTCGAGACCCAGCTAGGCCACATCAGCTACTGGCTCAACCTGCTGAAAGCCCTCACGCTGCCCCAGGACAACATCGGTGAGAACACCTCATAAAACCATTGACTTTGGTGGCTGCATTTACATTTGTTTGCAGTTATAATACAATCAAGATAATGTGCCTGCAAGAGATTCAATATTTCCTCAATTATGTGAGTAAATGTAGGTCGTCGATTCAAACAAATCGTCCTTTCCAAATAGTTTCACTCCAATAAACCATATCTGGGCAAACTGAGGTAAAGCTGAGCAGCAGTGATGTCACACTGACACAGATATATTTCTAGATATTGATGTTTGTATTCATGGAGTTGTTTCAGAATAAAACACATGACCGTGTTAAGCTGAGATAAGTTAACACTTTATTGATCCCCATGGTGGAAATTCATGTTTTAAAGCAGCACAAGGTTGACAGAAAGCAGAATATGAATTGGTAAAAAAAAAAAAAAATCTTTTTACAAGGAATATATACATATACATCGCCATGACAGACATATAGCAGCAAAATCTCCTTACACCGTTTACAGCATGACAGTTATTGCAGGTAGTAATAATAATAATAGAGGACAGAGCAGCAGCTGTGTGATGATGATTATACAGTTTCATCGTAATGAAGGAACACGCATTAGCATTTTTATTAGCACAGAGACATAAACTACTATATGAAGCTACGCAGGCAGGACTTGTTGTTTTTAGTCCACATATGTCAAACTCAAGGCCCATGGGCCACATCCGGCCCATGGTACAATTATATCTGGCCCACGAGATAATGTCTAATTTCTATAATAACTGGCCCGCCGGTATATAGTGTACACATTGCGGATACTACACATCCCAGAATGCACTGCAACACCTGCAAGCGCCTGCTCCCCTCCACGTCCTACTGTTGCTTTTAATGAACTTTAAGCTAGGCCGCAGAAGAAAAAGGAAAGACTCTGGAAACAGGCTTTCAGCACAGTTAGAGAAGCTGTTTACTGCCTGTTAGCCTGTTAGCAGAGCTGATGTGGCTGTAATTAAAGAATATAACAAAGGAGACATGATCACATTTAAAATACTACTCTCATTTTGCTTGTTGAAGTTGTTAATGTAAAACAAAGAGTGATTTTAGATTTCCCTTGAGAAAAATCAGTTTTCTAGCTATTTTTGATTTCCTGTGATAAAGCTTTTTCATAGGAAATGAAACAATGCTGACAGAAAGGAAGACATAAAAAAATGTTAGTTTGAATTTGATCTCTCATTTGTCTGTTTTTTCATACCTCTGGTTTGTTCTAAATTCTATAAGATGTATTGGGAGCAGCGGTTAAAGTGAAGTTCATATTAGTGTATGAATAATTTGTCATAACCTGTGATGAAAACGAGGCCAATTTAAGTCTGTTTTCAGTAAAGGCTGACCCTGTTTGGCCTCGACTTGGACCCAGTTTTTAATTTTGGCTCCCTCTGTGATTGAGTTTGATGTCTCTGTTTTAGTGCTTCAGTATATTTGTTTTGTTATAATAATAATAAAAGAGTTACGTGTGTGTGTGTGTGTGCATACGTGCCTGCCTGTCTTGCACCAGCTTTCGGAGGTCGAATCCAGGAGCCTCTTGCGGTGGTCCTGGTGGCCACGCATGCGGACCTGGCGGACGTCCCCCGAGCTTTCTCCGGAGAGTTCACCTACGACAAGGAGAGAGTGCTGCTGAAGGAAGTTAAGAACAGGTCGGGACAACACGCCACGCAGGAAGCAACATGGACAAGCTGTTTTTATTCACAGCAGTGCTTTTACCACAGAAGTTCTGCTCTTTGGGACAGTTAAGAGGATCTGAGGAGTCTTTCTGCTTCATAGATTAAAAGCATTTCTGATAGTTAGCCTGGTGCAAGACCATGTAGTGCCTTATAAACTAGTAAAAGAACTGTAAACAGGAAGCCAGCGTAAAGACTTTAAAATCGGCGTAATGTGTGGTTTCTCTACCTTTTTTTTTTTTTTTTTTTTAAATACTTTGATTTTGCTTTCAGATTTGGGAACGACCTACAAATCTGTGACAAGCTGTTCGTTGTGGATGCTGGAGCCTCAAATTCCAAAGACATGAAGCTGCTGAGGAGTTCCCTTCAGGAACTTCGTGCCAACATCGTCTCTGTGAGCTCCACACACACACACACACACACACCGCTTCACTAGCTTGTTTACTTCATTCTGCCTTTCTCACTCACATGTGTGTGAGAAAGGCACATGTTTTAAACCACTTATTGTTGCTAAATCCTCAGCAGCAGCACACACACAAGCTCAAGTTAAGGCAGTATTAGAATGCTGGCATTGCTGAAGGTAGCGTGGGTTATATAGATTAGTGCAGCAAAGAACCTAAGAGAAACAAATACTTTTCCATCGCTTCCTTGGCTTTATCACGCTGATGAAAACAAAGCCAACAAAGTTTGTGTTTCTTTATTCATCTCATTTTATAGCATAACATTCTGCCTGTCCTAAAGAAGAAGAAGCTGATCAATTAATTGATACATTGAGAAGAAATATATCTCTGTTTACCTGATTAAGATCTCTCAGCTGTTTTTCTGTATTGGATGAAGCTTTGTTTATGCACATGAGGGCCGACCCGTGGCGTAGGTGAACTAGGCGGTTGCCTAGGGCCCTGTGGCCACTAGGGGGCCCCCACGCCAAGAGTGAAACTAAAGTGAACTTTCATTAGCGGTAAATAAAAGCGGTAAATTCAGGTAAGGTAAATAATAGCAGTAAATAAGTTCAGGAGCTGCAGAGATGTAATAAATCTATGTGCTAACTTTGTGAGCTATATTACCTGATAGAAGTGGGAACAGTATATATAGAGCTCAATGTACTTAGACAACTCACTAAAGGTGTGTTATAAAACACACCTTTACTCAGCACAGAACTAATATAACATGGAATTTATGCATATTATGCTTTGACATTACATTTTAGTTAAGATGAGGCTCATAGAGATATTTATGGAGTGGGTTGGGGGAATTATGGGATGTAAGATTAATATTGTAGAGTGGGAGGTAAAGGGTGGATTTACGCCCCTTTTGTACATTATTAGAAATTACTACAGTAGTTTGAAACGTGTTTAACTTGCATTTTAATTTTGGCTGTTGAGGAGAGTGAAATAAGATTAAAAATGGCAAATAATATTTAGTAATCCACAAATATTCATGTTTTATTATTTATTTATTTATTTATTTATTTTAATTTAGCTTGATAGCATTCACATTGAAAATACCATCTCTCATGCCCCTGGATGTGGGCCCCAGCAAATAACTTGCCTAGGGCCCCAGAGAGGCTAGGGCCGGCCCTGCATATGTAGAAATATAAACCAACCAAATCCAGACAGGAACCACAATATTTTCTTCATTAGTTGTCGGTTTAGTTTAGCTGGTTAACACGCTCATCGTACTTAAAGGACAGGTTCAAAAATGAGTAAAGCCACTTCCTGTACGTATCCCTCCTCCTCCTCCTCCATGTGTGCAGAGGTGTAGCCCCATGACGCTGCTGTCGGAGCGCTTGCTAGCCATCCTGCCGTCCTGGAGGAAGTTGAGTGGACCCAACCAGCTGACGTCATGGCAGCAGTTTGTCAGTGACGTCCAGGAACACATCAACCCACTCGTTAGCCAGGAGCACCTCCGCACGCTGGCCCTGCAGCTCCACAGCATGGGAGAGGTCAGAGTTCATTATACAGCTAAACAGTTTACGCATTCAGTGTGCATTTTAATGGGAAAAATGGCAGTCAGTGCAAATGTCTTTAAAGGACCATACCAGCGATCGTGCATGTTTCACCCTCTGGAGTCTCAAATCAATTTTTCAAGAAAATTCTTCACTCAAGAAAAAAAAGTCCATTGTAAAAGAATAAAAAAAAAATCTAAACTAAAATAAGTTGACAATTTTCTGCTTGATGATTTGATTGGTATGATTGATGATTGTAGAAAATAAAAGAAAATCTCCAAAAATCAGTAAAAAAAAATGTGTCAGAAAGTGACTTTAGACTCCAGAGGGTTAAGCCCAATATATACAATCTGCATATATGTTATGTTACTGACAATTACCAAAACATAAAACAGTATTTTAGTTGTCCTGTTACTTTCTCAAATAAAATATTTCAATGTTCAGGTGATACAGCCTCTTTAAAATTCAGTGTTTCGCCTTCTAACATTTCTGCACGATTGTAGAAGGCACGATCATTTTAATTTCTCAGTGAAAGCCTTCTTCTCTTGGGACTACATTTCCTGGCGGAGACATACATCGCCTTCATTGTAGTTCCTTGTCGGATCCTTTATATAAAGTTACTTTGGCTGAAAACCTAATAGACGTCTTGTTCGCTGTGATGGATTATGTAACTCAAGCACGTTTTAAGTCTCTACAAGTTGAATTCAATCGGCTGCTGGAATGAACTGAAACCAGTGGCAGTCTGGAAAGTAGGAAAAACAATTCTGAAATTTACAGCTAACGCAATATATTTTGGGAAGTAGTTGTCAGTAACATAACGTGTGTATGGATTGTAGATATTGGGCTCAAACATGCACAATCACTGGTATGATCCTGTAAGAACATCACTGAAGACAAAATCAGTAATGTAACGTGTGCTCAAACATGCAAAATCACCGGTATGCTCCTTTAAATTCTCTTTCATCTATGAGAATGACCATGCCAGGTTTCATAAAGCATCTTAACCACAGGTTCATTGCAGTTTTCATCTTCCATGTCTTTCAACACTATTACATTTTTGAATGAGCTCAGTTTTTACCGTCCTGTCTCGTTCCCTCGCTCTCTCTTTCTCCAAACTTTGTCTCTTGTCTCCCTCTCGTCTCCTGTCCAGATCAACATCATGCAGAGTGAGACGGTGCAGGACGTGGTGCTGCTGGAGCCACGCTGGCTGTGCAGCAACATCCTGGCCAGGCTGTTCTCCGTGGAGACGCCCAAGGCCATCCACCACTACAGGGGGCGCTACAGGCTGGAGGAGGTGCAGGCTCTGGCGCCCGAAAGCGACGTGGACGAGCTGCTGCAAATCCTGGACGCCATGGACGTGTGCGCCCGCGACCTCACCAACCCCTCCATGGTCGACGTGCCCGCTCTTATCAAGACAAACAGCCTCCACCGCTCGTGGACAGAAGAGGAGGAGGAGGACTCGCTGCTCTACGGAGGCGTGCGTCTGGTCCCCGCCGAGCACCTGACCCCCTTCCCCTGCGGCCTNCTCGCTGCTCTACGGAGGCGTGCGTCTGGTCCCCGCCGAGCACCTGACCCCCTTCCCCTGCGGCCTGTTCCACAAACTGCAGGTCAACCTCTGCCGCTGGAGCCACCAGCATAAGCCAGAAGAGAACGGTGGGGAGGACGTCGACGGAGACATCCACCTCTGGACCAACGGCGCTAAGGTGAGTCAGGCGGGAGCCGAGGCCATGATCTTGTTGGTCAACCACGGCCAGGGGCTGGAGATTCAGGTGCGCGGTCACGACTCGGAGCGCGCCAAGTGTTACGTCTTGCTGGACACCATTTGCAGTATAACAGAGAACCTCCTTGCCTCCACGCTCCCCGGACTGCTCACAGCCAAATACTACCTGAGTCCTCAGCAGCTGCGAGAACATCACGCCCCCATCATGGTCTACCAACCCAAAGACTTCTTCCGGGCCCAGGTCCAGAGAGAAACCTCGCTCACCAACACCATGGGCGGCTACAGAGAGAGCTTCAGCAGCATCCTGGCCTTCGGCTGCGCTGAGGTTTACCAGCAGGGGAGTTTAGGAACGGACATCCACATATCTGAGGTTCCCCTGCTGGCTCGCAGGAAGCTCTGCCGCATGCTGGACCCCCCCGACGCATTAGGGAAAGACTGGTGCCTGCTGGCCATGAACTTGGGCCTGACGGAGTTGGTGGCCAAACACAGCAGCGGGACCTCCAACGGCTCCCCTGAGCTCAACTCCAGTCCGGACTCGCAGCAGGCGCCGCTGCAGCCCAGCCCCACAGCGGCGCTGCTTCAGGAGTGGAGCGGGCAAGCGGGCAGCACGGTGGGCGTGCTGATGGCCAAGCTGAGGGAGCTGGGCCGCCGAGACGCAGCCGACTTCCTGCTCAAAGCTTCCCCTGTTTTCCGGGTCAACGTGGAAGCGCTGGGCGCCTCCGCCAGCGGCTACGCCCCCACGTGTAACGGAGACACGTCTTACAACTCCATCAGCTCGGTTATCTCACGCTGAATGGAACAGGGTTTTGGTCAGATTTCTCTGCTAGCCAACAGTTTGAGCGTTGAGTCGCGTGGTGTTCAACTGCGTTCTCCGTGTGAAGGAATCCTTGCCGGAGCGTTGAGCCGCTCGCTCCTCCATCATTCCATGAAGGTGCGATGGCCTGTGAAGCAGATGTTGTGTGTGTTGTCCACGCTCTTCATCCCGCTACGAATGTTGTTAAATCAGCTGGAATCCTGAACTCCAAAGAGGAATTCTGTCTCTGACTGATTCTTATTCTGTTCTTAATCTGTCGTGCTGCTTTGTAATTTTCCCTCCAAAACCCCGATGCACATTTACGTCCACTCTTCTTACAGGTGAAGGTGTGTGATTACATGCTAAGCGGTAAAATTGCACTGTGCTGGCGTTGCTCAGCCCTGCGTTGGCGCAACTCTGATTTTCCATTTTGCTGCCATGCTCAAAGTTCAACCAAATTCAACTTTGACCTTTCAGATGTGCAGCCAATGACAGAACAGCTTTATGTGACATCAGCAGCAGCAACAAAACAAGCTCATAAGTAGCGTGGCGCAACTTCTTAAATTGCACAACATAAATTTAAAGGGCAATACCAGCGATTTTGCATGTTTGAGCCCAATGAATAGAACTGACATACATATTGTCATGTGACTGACAACCGTTTTCCAAATCCTAATACAGAAGGTGTAAGGTTTAAGATTGTCTTTCCTACCTTCCAGACTGGCCATTAGTTTCACTTCATTCCAGAATGCTATTAAAACCAACTTGTAGAGACTCGAAATGTGCTGGAAATAGCAAATAAAGTAACTTTATTTAACCGGTTCAACGCAGAGCTGCACAGACAATGTATTTCTCCGCCAGGAAATATAGTCCCAGAAAAGATGGCTTTTACCAAGACAGCCTTCTACAGTCGTGCAAAAGTGTGAAGTGAAATGATAAATTTTAAGCTGAACATTTGATTTTGAAAATTCAGGGAATTTTGAAAAATAACAGGAAGAATAAAAATATACAGTTTTATGTTTTGGAAATTGGTTGTCACCAACATAACATATATGTGGTTTGTATTTTTGGGCTTAAACATGCAAAATTGCCGGTGTTGCCCTTTAAAATCACTCTGTAATCTTGGCGAAAGAAAGGAGGAATGACAGACGGGCTGCCAGGCTTCAAAAGTGGCGTTTAGTCTGTGCTTTTATTTGAAATGTGAGCTCAGCTTAATCCACCAGGTTTTGTGTAAACGTGCTGCTTCTTGAGCCGAGCAAAGTGCAACGAGTCTTTAGTCACGAGCGAAACACAAACGGCTTCCTGTAGGGATTTCACCTCTGACCCCGCGCCTGCACACAGGAAGTCCGTCAAAATAAAATTCTCACAGACTTTCAACTCCACACGCTGGACAGGGTGAAAAAAGATGGCTGCCTTGCCTTTGGATGGCGGTTTTCTTGTGGAAAGCCGAGGACGACGTTGAATCTCTCGGCATGTGGAAGGCGGCCATTTTGAATCTCTCTATCACGTGTAGAAAATCACCCTCCTTGCTTATGTTTTGGCGATGTGAGCAGTGGCTGAGCTCGCCGTTTGATGAGGTTCCAGCATTCTTATTCAGAGTGCCTTCGTGGCTTTCTACCTCCCTAAAGAGCACAATACTCGTCTTAATATAAACCGCCGTACTTTTATCCACGTTAGAGGAACTGTGCCTTGTTGACACAAATAGTAAAATGTATTTAAAATCGAGTCTGGTGAGCGGACAGCGCTGCTGATACGAAAAGTCCGTTTTTACACTTTAGAAAAGATTTATGAAGGTTATGGAAGAAAACAAAAGCTGACATCAATTCATGAATTGATTTGTGAAATGAAGGTTTGGGCGTGGAGCCAGGAGATGTGACGACTTCTAGGTTCCTGTCTGCCGTTATAACGGAGCCGGTGCGGAGCTGACGGCGCCCTGTGGGACGTTTAGACGGGAAACATTTCACTCTTCCTAAGTGATTTGTTGGTAAAATGTTCATTTTTTCTGCAGGTAGAGTTTGTTATTGGAAGCTGATCTTTCAAAACACGCTGTCATGATGCAGCCACGCAGCATTATGAAGCTCTGAAGCTAAAAGCGTCGGCTTAAAGGACCATACCGGCGATTTCACATGTTTAAACCCAATATATACAACCTTCATACCCGTTACGTTACTGACAATCATTTCTCAAAGGATAAAACTGTATTTCAGCTTTCCTGATATTTTGCAAAATCTCTTAATCTTTCAAAATCAAATATTCAAGCGATACACCCACCTTAAAAATCTTAAAAATTTAACTTAAAAATTTTTCTATAAATGCAGGTTTATATGCAGGTTTGGGACTATATTCCCCCGTGGAGACACTTTGCACTCTGCACTTTTTATTGTTCTTAAACGCTAAAATTACATAACTTCTAAAAAAAAAAAAAGCTGAATACACATCTTGTTGGTGATGATGGATTACCTATCCCAAGAACATTTCAAGTATCAACAAGTTGATTTTAATAGCAGAATGAACTGAAACCAATGGAGGTCTGGAAGGTAGGAAAAACATTTTTAATTCACTGTTCCATGCTTTGGGAAATGATTGTCAGTAACGTTACGTGTATGAAAACTGAATATATTAGGCTCAAACATGCAAAATGGGTGGTATGGTCTTTTAAAGGAACATACCAGAGATTTTGCATGTTTAAAACCAATATATATAGCTCACATACAGGTTACGCTGCTGACAACCAATTTCCAAACATAAAACCGTATTTTTAATGTTACTGTTATTTTGCTAGTTCCCCTTTCTTAATCAGATGTTCAGGTGATAAGCTCACCTTAAAGTTCAATGTTTCACCTGTTAACCGACTAGAAAGTTTATAATTTCTCAGTAAAAGCCGTCTTCTCCTGGGACTATATTCCCTGGCGGAGACGTACGTTTTTGTCCATGCAGCTCCACGTTGGACCGCTAAAGTTACCTGACAAAAACTTTAAAACACATGGTGTTCATTGTGATGGATTACTTACGTCAAACACGTTTCAAGTCTACACAAGTTGATTTTAATAACGTGCTGGAATGAACTGAAAATACAGTCTGGAAGGCAGGAAAAACAATTTTAATATATACCGCTCCAGTAGTATGTTTCAGGAAATGGCTGTCAGTAACATAATATGTATGTAGGTTAAATAATATATAATGAGCTTGAACAAGCAAAAATCACCGGTGTGCTCCTTTAAACCATCATCACGACGTCGTAATGCACTGATACTGCCAGATGAGCCTCTTTCAGTTTAAACCCATGTAAATAGCGGCCATGTTAGCGTGTGTGACTCTGAGGTTTTCTGTTTTCTTGAACTCGGATCATTCCAGACTCGCCGTGTCAGCAGAAGCTTCCACGCTTCACCTTTTTCACGCTTCATCGTTCCAAAGCGGCTTTCTGCATTATTCAGCATCTGTGTTTCCGCCTGTAGTATCAGATTTGCACACTGACGTGAACGCGGCTTCTGTTAGGCTAAATTTGAGCTTCTCTCCGTGTCGGTCGGCTGCGTTTGTTTGCTTTCTCTTTCGGTTTGTTACTGATGCTAACGTGAAGCTTAGCCTCATGAGCAAAGAGATGAGTTTTTCTTTTTTTTTTTTTTTNTTTTTTTTTTTTTTTTATATATAGTTTGTTGAAAAGGCCAAAGTCAATCTTTATCACAGATATATTAAAAACACAAACACACACACAAAAGAAAAACACCTTTATAACTTAAAGGACCATGCCAGCCATTTTGCATGTTTGAGCCTAATATATTCAATTTTCATATATGTTACATTACTGACAATCATTTCCCAAAGGATAAAACTGTATTTCAGTTTTCCTGATATTTTGAAAAATCTCTTAATCTTTCAAAATCAAATATTCAAGTGATACACCCACCTTAAAAATCCATGTTTCTTCTGCTAATAGTTACAGTCCTTTAAATTTTTCCATAAACGCAGGTCTTCTTTTGGGACTATATTCCCCGGTGGAGGCATACATTCACTCCATGCTTTTTATTGTGCTTAAATGCTAAAATTACAAAACTTTGAAAAAACCTGAATACACGTCTTGTTAGTGATGATGAACGTTTCAAGTATCAACAAGTTGATTTTAATAGCGTACCAGAATGAGCTGAAACCAATGGAGGTCTGGAAGGTAGGAAAAACATTTTTAATTCACTGTTCCAGTAGTATGCTTTGGGAAATGATTGTCAGTAACGTAACATGTATGAAAATTGAATATATTAGGCTCAAACATGCAAAATGGATGGTATGGTCCTTTAAACGTTTCCACTTTTCTGACGTATCAGCTGATATTTTCAGTCGGCCAAACTGAACCTGAACCTTACATGATTTCTGTCTCTACACGTTATGAAGCCCCGCATGTGACTTCTGGAGGGAAAAAATGGATATCGTGGCCACATATCATGAATTTGTTTGTACTTTTATTAATACGTGCATAGTTTATCATCATTTCAGTGAAATTGTGGCCACCAATTTGTTAATTTTTTTAATTTCTCTTGCTCCCCCTTATGAAAACTGTGGTCAAGCTGCCACTTATTAATGACCCCAACATGCGACAGTAAACATATCATGTGTAGTTACAGGACTGTGCTGAATCAAACCACACCAGCTACTTATGGGAATTTCAGTTTTTAGGTAATTTACACGTCTGTTCAGACTGAAACGCTGGATCTCATTTTTGAGAATTAGCGTTTTCTTGTACCAGTAAGAGTTTATAATAAAATCTGCAATGTCTTTTTCAGGAAAATTTTGTTGATTGTGACGAAGTGTAATAAAGTTGCACAAAATCGCTTCCAACAAGCTCCGGCTTTCAAAGAAGTTACTGTAAATGTCAGAACAAGCGTGCAAATGATTTGTAGGTGCGGCTGGGTTGACTGCAGTTTTCACAAAGGTGGGCACAAGTTAAAAAAANAAAAAAAAAAAAAAAAGATTTCGTCAAATGTGGTCACGATTAAACTAAAACTGGGGAATGAATTGATAAAACGTGAGCACAGCGTCCTTTTTTTATTTTTGGATGTGACACGGGGCTCCGTGATGCAGGCTGTGAATGTTGGAGAACGAATTTTATATTCCTGAAAACGTTTGACGTTGAGGATGTAAAGGGCCGGCGTCAGTGTAAGGTTCGAATCTCTTCAGTATTTCCTTTCTGCTTCCCTTTCCAGTGTTAATTCAGTCAACACACTCCTAAAAAGACTTTGAACACATCTCGCACAATGTGTGGCTTCACCTGAACCTGCCAATCAAAGTGGCGTACTTGTGGCTGCGTTGTAAATTTCCAAGCCTCAGCTCTGTCCTCAAACGCACCATCGTCACGGAAGCTTTTTATCCAAATACGTTGAATGAATGTTTCCATTTGGTGATGAAGTCCAGAGGGAAGGAAATTTCCCCCAAATGTTGGAAATATGAGTTTATTGAAGCTGTTGAAGAGTTTTAAATGCTTTTTTTTTTTGTTTTGTAAATTTGGGTGAAATCATTGCCAATGTTGCGTGCCTGAACACACGTGTCATTCCTCTGTTTTATACAAGCTGAGAGGTCATGTTTAAGAAAGGAAATGTTTTTATGTTTTTCATAAATGCTGTAATCATAACATTAGCTAAACTATTATTGAATTTGTCTTCTGTCGCCGTCTTTTGAGGACAATTCAGACTCGGAGGGCCTCAGCGTGTCTGAGGGAGGAGAAACGAGCGACTTTTGAAGCTAAATTTCCTCTTAAAAAATATTTCTTGTAAGTTTGTGTTCACAGGAAACATATTTGTGTTACTTTGTGAGTGAGAGCCTGGTCCATACGCTGTATTGCACAAGCAATACAGCTTGTGCTATTTATGTTAAATTCTTTTAGCATGTCTTGGAATGCCATGTTCTTAGTACTTCTGACACTTTATAGTGTAATACATTTTATAATAAATTCTTTAAGCAATATTATTGAAGATCTGATTGATTCTTTTTGAACCAAATACCACCTCGAAGAGAAATGACCAAAAAACCCTCATTTACTGATTCCCACCTAGAACGAGCACGTCGTTTGTACATGGGATGAGTTTTTACCGAAAAAACTCAAGATTGAATTAACAATTAATCATTAAGTTTGAAAAAAAATTCTGAATGAAATCTATTTTCATTGTGAATAATTTGTCTAAGCATAATTTCAGTTAAGTTCATGACTTTTGATTTAATGCAGAAATGACCAAAGTTATTTTCAAGTACCACCAGTGGTACTTTTATTGATTTAAAGGACCATACCTGTAATTTTGCATGTTTAAACCCAATAAATGCTACCCACATACACGTTACATAACTGATGACCATTTTCTAAAACATATATTTATGAGGCTCAAACATATAAAATCGTCTAAGTTGTCTTTTAAGACATTTGTATATTTGCTGTAACAAGACCATCAACAGACATTTCACAACAAGCAGATCAATGATCTCAATCAGTGATTGATCAGTTTTTGACATTGACATCAGCACTGTTTTCCATCTCTCCTGTAACTGAGGAGCTCATCAGGTTTAGCTTTGATCATGTGATCATACAAAACAGGTAAATGTAAAAAAAAAAAAAAAAAAAAAAAATCGCTTCCAACATGATTAAATTCTATTTAGAATAGGAATTTCTGATTCATTTTGTGAAGCACTCAACGCATCGCTGCTGTCAGAGGTGATCACCATTATCTCAGATTTTAAAAATTCTACACATTGCACCTTTAAACAGAAAAATCTTGGAGTTTGAACATGAATCAGTGATTGCAGAAATCATCTTATCAAGTCATTTGGTCTCATTCAGCATTCAAGATTTGAATTTCTTAAAATTATTCTGCCAGTGAGGTGAAATAATTACACTTCTATAGGGAAAAAATGTTAAAAAATTAATTTCAGAAAATGTTTGACTTTTGAATGGTAAATAAATAAATATAAAAATGTTTTTGGGGTGGTTTTTTTTTTTTTTTTTTTTTTTTTTTTTTTTTTTTTTTTTTTTTTTTTTTTTTTTNGGGTCATGAAACAATATTTTAGGGCTCAATGGATGGATGGAGGTTTTATTTATTTATTTATTTATTTATTTATTTATTTATTTATTTATTTATTGCCTCAGAGATAAGGTATGTGTGTGTGGGCTAAGAATAAAAAAAAAAAAGTTATAAAACATAAAACCAAACTCAAACACGGCCAAAGAAAGATGAAGATATTTTATCTCCGGGTGTCAGAGGAAAAACTCATAACTCCATCTCCACTTATAGTTGCTCCAACAGTGACCTGATTAATCTCATTAAAGTTTTGGGTGTTTTCTTTTCTCCAGCGGATTCCAGGTTGTTTTTGATGCTTCAGCAGCAGGACGTCGTCACTACGAAGACAGTCACATGACTGTCTGTTTGCAGGCTGAGGACGGTTTGTCTTAACCTGCCCTTTCTGCTGACAGCGTCACATGTCAGCAAAAACATCAGAGCAGAACGAGATGAACGATCCAAAATGTATTTCTTCAGTCACTGAAATCTAAACTAATTGGAAAGTATTTCAATAAACACAAATGGATGCAGAGAAAAAAAAGAAAAAGCGCTCTTTTGCCAGGTCCAGACAGGCTGTTTGATCTTGTCTTTCACATTTTAGTTTTGAAATCAAGCTGTTGTGTTAAAGCGTAATAAACAAGGCAAACATGGTTACTTCAAGTCCCATCGGGAAACTGAAATATTGGCTTGAATTTGGCCTGTTTGCTTTTCCTAAATCTGGCAATTTCTCCCTTGGAACTCAGTCTGTATGACACAGAATTTTACATTTGCACTAAAAAAATAATCATATTTTTTTCAGTTTCCATGCCAGACTCTCAGCATTTTAAAACTTTACATTTTCATAATATCTTGATGTAAGTCAGGATCCGTTTTCTTTCTTTTCTAGACTTTATGACTATTAGGATTTTGTGATGGGATCTTTGCTGTATGAGATAATTGTGAAAAGTCACAATATTGCAAGAGTGGCATAAAACTGCAGTTCTGCATTGCTTTGAATAACCTACCTAAAGGACCATACCAGCAATTTTGCATGTGTAAGCCCAATACATACTACCCACATACATGGTACGTTACTGACAACCAATTTCCTAAAAATAAAACAATATTTTAGTTTTGCTGTTATTTTGCCAAATCCCCTAATCTTTCAAAATCAATTGTTCAGGTGATACACCCACCTTAAAATTCAACATTTCATCTGACTTGATCTGTTAAATAAAGTTCCAGGCAGGAAAAACAATTTTAAAATGTACCGCTCCAGTACTATATTGTGAGAAATGGTTTTCAGTACTTAACATGTATGCAGGTTTTATATATTGGGCTCAAACTCACCAGTGTGGTCTTTTAAATACGTGACAAGAAACTTTGATTTGTTGCAGAAAACACGAGTACATGCTCAAAAAATTTTAAAAAAATACAATGCAACATATTTAACGGCAATTTTCTTTCATTTAACAATGATTCCCTTTAAAAAGTTTATTCCAGCTCTTTGATTAGCTGTTTAGTTTGAGTAAATAACGTCATCTTTCTGTTTTGACATGATGTAACCAGATTAGCTCCTCGATCAATATGTTAAACTGCTGAAGCGAGGCCATGATGTAAAGGATGATGATGATGATGATGCACAAACATATTGGAATGAGAGGGATCCTGCTCTGCTGACGAGTTTATTAGTTCAGCCGTTAATCTTTGGATAATCAGTAAGCCTCCTCAGGTGGTTTTTGTTGTTTTTGGAGTCCGACTGAGGAATCCCAGAATCAGCAGCGTAGTTGATTATTGTTGGTTCAACAGATAAGAGGTTATCAGGTCATGAGGTCATCAGGTCGTGTTGTGCTGATTACATTACAGTCATCTGTTATGATGATTGGATCAGAATCAAAGTTACAGATATAAGGACAGGAAATGACTTTGATTACATGTTTAAGAAGGAATTCATATTCTGACAGCACAGATTTGTCATTCATGTTTGTATATGTCACTGATGTGAACAAAGCTCTGCCCCTGAAACGCCTCACACACTCACATTTAACAAAAATAAAAAAAACAAGATCCCCACACGCTCACAAACAACAACAAAAAAAAACAATAAAAATGGAATCAGCCATTTTTCACATTTTTTTTTAAACTGGTTCCATTATGTTCCTCTACTTTAGCTTGGATGAAAGCTTCTCCAAAATCTATCTAACAAATTTGGAATCTCCTCGTCCCCATGTAGCCGTCCACAAATGATGGTCACAGCGACATGCAAAGGAGAAATAATGTAAAAAAAAGAACAAAAAAAAACACATGAAATCTGATCTGACCGTTTATAAATCAGATCTAGAACCACATACGATCAATGATATGAAAAATAAACAGTTTTTGTTCACACTGCTCAGAAAGGAAAATCAGATCTGGGCACTTCAGCCTGTAATATGAATAATATGAAGGTGTTTATGTGGCTGAGGAGGATGAGTGATCTAATGACTTCACAGGCAGGACTAACCGGATGGAAGCAGTTCCAGTCTTGCACTGACATGCAGGAAATGATCATCTTGTCATTGTCATGTGCCGCTCTGCTTGAGCGACAGGATCCAGTCACATGACTTGCCACTGCAAGCAAATACTGCGTTTGTACTGGAAAATATGATTTCATGTTGCACCAAGAACATCATGCATCCTTTAGAAATATCATGAGAGCATAAAAGTCTTTATGACATACTAAATGTGTAAACAGTACAGCATTACCTGCTAACATTAGCATCTTATAGAGTTGCTCAAACCTCAAATTTTAGATTCAGTTTAACTCATATTATATTTTCCCCACAGTTAATTTTCCATCATGGTGATAAGAAACATTGAGGTGATGTGTTGCAGCTGAGAGGGTAAACTCTGGACTTCAGACTCTTTATCCTGAATTGTAAAATTGTCATTATTGCAAATAAAATGCAACAACTCCAGAATTCCAAAACAAACTCAGCCTAAAAAGCAAAAACATCAGCCGGTCAGAGCTTAGCGTTCTTATCAATCACATGAACCTTTGGCCTGATAAGGGCTTTATATCCGCTGTTTACTGGAAGCTGCTGTGACACATAATCCTGATCACTAAGAATATTATGCATCTGTTCTTAAAGGGCCATACCACCCATTTTGCACGTTTGAGCCTAATATATTCAATTTTCATACATGTTACGTTACTGACAATCATTTCCCAAAGGATAAAACTGTATTTCAGCTTTCCTGATATTTTGCAAAATCTCTTAATCTTTCAAAATCAAATATTCAAGTGATACACCCACCTTAAAAATCCATGTTTCTCCTGCTAATAGTTACACAGCCTTATGAAGTCATGGTCCTTTAAATTTTTCCATAAACACAGGTCTTCTTTTGGGACTATATTCCTGTTGGAGACATACACCACGCTTTTTATTGTGCTTAAACGCTAAAATTACAAAACTTTGGGGAAAAAACCCCCTGAATATACGTCTTGTTCACAATGATGGATTACCTGGCGTACCAGAACCTAGTACTTAGCGCGTACCAGAATGAACTGCAACCAATGGGCGGTCTGGAAGGTAGGAAAAACATTTTTAATTCACCTTTTCAGTAGTATGCTTTGGGAAATGATTGGCAGTAACATTGTGTATTAAAATGGAATATATTAGGGTCAAACATGCAAAATGGACGGTATGGTCCTTTAATGTAGCTCACTGAAAGTACTGCATGTATTTACAGTAAATATTCCATTTCCACCGACAACAACAACAAACTTTTTCTAGTTAATATCTAGGAACAATAAATTTTTCATCTGGGAATTCTTTATAACTAATCTCAACAATGATTTGTTTACTGCAAAGTGTACTTAACTCCTTAAAAGTTTTGATTTCCCCTTTATATTTCCCTTTAATTTCTTAAATGTAGGGAAATATAAGGGGAAAATACAACTATACTCATTTTAGCACTTTATGGAGACTATATGATGCGTAAATTAGTAAAATATTCACTCCACACACATCAGTCCACTGTAATATTAAACGGAGAAGCTGTAGATGTGGTGCATTATTACTTTATTTTTTAAAATATATTTTTGTTTAAAGTTTGCACTCATAATTTTGCAAAGATGGCGCCACCGCTCCGCACTTTAAAGAGCTTTTAAAACTCTTTAATCCTGAAAGATGAGCAGCGTTGTACGCTGTTTTCTAATTGATGATTCCTGTGGTTAAACGGGTTTTTAGTTAAAGACATTCTGTCCTGTTGATCAGCCATGTAACCATTCCCAAAGACAGGGAATCACGTGCTGCCTGTGACGTCACCACGCGGGGCGGGGACTCCAAGGAAAAAACAAAAGGAATGAACCAATCAGAGAGCTCCGTATGACCTTATCGCAGACATTCAGGCCTTTATAAACTTTGTGCTGCTCAACGTAAAGAAACGATTTTCTCCTTTTTCTTCCAGAGGAGCGTATACTACAGTAGGTTTTATCCGCGGACATATTTATTTCACATTTATTCTTAGTTATTAACGCAAAAACGTTCACACTTGACGCCGACTTCTCGGGTTAAGGCTAAATTTAGGTTTATTTTTTTTAATAATTCTATTTTCAGTGTTTACTACTTTATTGTTTTCTTTAATGGCGCATTTTTGTTTCGTTTTTGAACAAAAAAAATGGCGATATTTGTAGCTTTAGCCTGCTGGTGTTTTTTTTTCTGTCTCCCTCCTGAACAAACATCAGCCATTGCTCGTTTTTCTCTGGTTATAAATGAACAAAGAAAGCCGTAACACCGTCCGGACTGCTTTGTGAAAACCGTTAACTCCATTTTTATGTCACTCTTCTTTCCGTTTTCGGTTTCTAGTTTCGGTGTCTCGCCTTTCCTGCTCGCCGCCGCAGATCCCGTGACTGGGAACTAAACAAAGCCAGAGTCGGTTTATGGCTGGAATTAGACGGAATTTCCGCCCTGCATGTAGGCAAATCGCCTTGAAAGACATAAACACGTTTATTTGTTCTTAGAACCATATAAAACATTTTTACTTATTTTATTTATTTTTATTTTGTAAGGCCGTTCTCTTGTCTCCAGCAGGCCTCATTGTTTTGCAGGGATTCAGGGAAATGACTGTACTGCCCGGAATGTTTTTTCTGCAGCGTTATGCAGGCTTCCGCTTTATGAATCATCATGTTTTTAAAGTTAAAACATAACATCAAGATGAAGCAAATAACCCGATGAGCCAGAAAGGAGCCACAGAAAGCCAGTCACGTGTTTGTAATCAGCCATTGCTTCATCATTTACTGATTAATCTGCAGAAGGGATAGGTTCAGGAGGTGCCCTAACGTGTTTTTCTTCTCTGTCCCTGCAGAAAAACACACAATGCTGCCTCTTGCTGTGCTTCTGGTTAGCCTGAGTGCAGCGCTGTCGGCCCCCAGTCTGGACGTGCAGCTGGATGAGCACTGGAACATGTGGAAGAGCTGGCACAGCAAAAACTACCATGAGGTCAAGACTTTCTCTGCCTTCTGCAGCCGTGTATACTCGAGTATAAGCTGAGTTTTTATTACCAAACTTCACAAAGTAAATCATGAGCAATTCAAATTTGATCCCAGAGAAGGAAATTTCCAGGGGTGGAAATACTACCCATTACTACTACCCATGGAAAATAGTTTCAAGCATACCTTAGAATGATGTATTTCCTGACTAAACATCTGATCCAGCACATTTTGCAGCGGCCAGTAAGCACTGTTGTGATTGGCCCATTATTTTGTCTTTGACCAATCAGAGATTACCTTATAAAAGTGCTGTTTAATATACCTGTATGGTACTGTACATTATACAGAGCAGGACTGGAATGAACTGTTTGGTGATTCAGACGAGGAAGAGGAGTCCAGAAAAGTTAATGTCAGCTAATGTCAGTTATGGTAACCAGCTTCTGAAATAAATAATCATGTTTACTGGTACGTGGAGGACAAACGGGTTTAGAAAATGGATGGATGGATTATTTTCAGAAAATCACAGGAATACTATGACAATACCCAGAAAAACAGGTAATTTGCTAAACAAATAAATTGATGGAGCAACATCAGGGGGTCGGCTTATACACGAGATCGGCTTATACTCCAGTATATACAGTAATTCCATCCTGCTAAGTTTCATCCTGCTAAATGGTGCCTTTTTTTTGTAGAAGGAGGAAGGCTGGAGGAGGATGGTTTGGGAGAAGAACCTGAAGAAGATTGAGCTGCACAACCTGGAGCACTCCATGGGCAAACACTCCTTCCGCATGGGCATGAACCACTTTGGAGACATGGTATGATGAGTTTTAGTCTGAGCTCTTCAGAAATTACTGTGAAACTCAGCTCCTCTTTGTCCTTTTGTCTCCTTGATGCTGTATGGAAACGCAGTCGTTAGCAGTAACAGGTTGTTATCTAATCGCATATCTGTGCTTTTCACAGACAAACGAGGAGTTCAGGCAGGTCATGAATGGCTACAAGCGCAAAACAGAGAGAAAGTTCCGGGGATCCCTGTTCCTGGAGCCCAATTTCCTGGAGACTCCCAGTGCTGTTGACTGGAGGGAAAAGGGTTACGTCACTAAAGTTAAGGACCAGGTAATGATGTTTAGGCATGAATGTATTTATGTGTCTCTTTTGCAGCTTTAGGACATTTCTGTAATTAATTTATCTGGGTGCATAAACCTTTTTGGTAACTGAGTCCTGAGGGGAGAAAAGATCCAAAAATCTGCCATGTGACAAGAATTCAGGGAGTTTCAGGAGTATGTGCTTGATGACGTGTTGTTTTGTTTTTTTTGTTTGTTTTTTTTGGGGGGGGGTGGTGTTACATGGATTACAAATGAATCCTTTCAGGTCAGCATTTGTAGAAATAAGTTAATGGAAACGCGTCACACGTTACATGATGATGTAACGTGTGACTTTAGCCATTAGCATCATTAATGGGCTGATTTGCAGCAATAAGGGTGTTATGTCTGTGGTAAATGTTTTGCCTGAACAGAGATAAGATGGCCACTTCTGGGCTGTTTATCTGTGGGGTTCACCACACACACACACACACACACACACGTGCTCAGTNCCCCCCCCCCAACTTACATTAATGGTCTGTAAACTGAAACCAGGCCAGGCTGTTTATCTCTCTCTCACACACACACACACAGTGTACTGGAACAAAATAAATGGCCAATAAGCCACAAACTTCATCCGTCCACTGTCATGTCACGTTTATTAAAACAAATCTGAGTTAAAAATTTAATTCAGTCATGTTATACAACAGGGTGTAACTCTAGCTATTTTTAAAGGATCATTCCGCTGATTCTGCATGTTTGAGCTCAATATATTCAATCCGTGTACATGTTACATTACAGGCAATCATATACCAACATATGCTGCTTTAGCAGTATATTTTAAAATTGTTTTTCCTACCTTCCAGTCTGCTATTAGTTTCAGTTCATTCCGTACGCATTAAAATCAACTTGTAGAGACTGAAACACGCTTGAGACATGTAATTCATCACAGCAAACACAACATGTCAGGGTTTTTTTTTTTTTTTTTNTTTTTTTTTTTTTTTTGCTGAAATAACTTTATTTAACCGTCCAACACGGAGCTGCATGGAAGACAATGTATGCCTCTGCCAGGAAATATAGTCCCAGAAGAAGATGGCTTTTACTGAGAAATTAAAAAGGACCATCCCTTGTACATTCTGACGTGTGTTAGCAGGCAAAACATAGAATGTATTCAGCAAATAACAGGAAAACCAAAATGCAGTTTTATGTTTTGTAAATTTGTTGTTCATAACGTAACATGCCCAATCACCGGTATGGTCCTTTAAAGATCTAGTTGTTAACTCTTACGTGGCGATGTTGTGGCTTAATGAAGCTGATTGTGAGTAAATCTGTCATTTCATTGGAAGTGGAGTTGTTTGTACTGTTGAGGCTGACAGAGCGTCTCTCTGCAGGGTCAGTGTGGGTCTTGCTGGGCTTTCAGCTCCACGGGGGCTCTGGAGGGCCAGCACTTCAGGAAGATGGGCAAGCTGATTTCTCTGAGCGAGCAGAACCTGGTGGACTGTTCCAGACCAGAGGGCAACGAGGGCTGCAACGGCGGCCTGATGGACCAGGCCTTCCAGTACGTCAAGGACAACCAGGGCCTGGACTCAGAGGAGTTCTACCCTTACAAGGCTACCGTACGTATCGCACGGGGGGTGGGAAATATATCTTTCTAAGAATATATTTTAGATGTTCGATTTTGTTTTCTTTGGAGGTTTTTCTTTTGTGGTCTGGGTGTTGGGTTCTCTTTTAGAAAATGTTAAAATATGCTGAATAAATAAAGAGTTAAAAAATATATATTTTAGAAATATATTCTAAAAGCAATCTAAAGCAGATTCACTTCAACAACTTTCCTATAATTTAACTGAGAAAATTACACTTTTAAACCAGTTCCTTTACAATGAGATACACACACCCTCTAGCATTTGTTTATTTATACATATATATATATATGTATGTATGTATATGAAACGTGCCTTGATCATCCAAAATGTTAAAATGGATTCATGGCATGTGATTGATGATGATGTGTGCGGCTGTGTGTTTCCGTCGGTAAAACACTGTGTGTGTGCGTGTGTGTTAATATTTGAAAGCAGCTGCAGAGTCTTTGTGTGACTCGTCATTTGACTCGTTGCTCATCATCCGTTTTCCCGTCTCCTCTCTTTTTCTGCAGGACAACCTGCCGTGCGGCTACGACCCCATGTACAACTCTGCTAACGACACCGGCTTCATGGACATTCCCAGCGGCAAGGAGCACGCTCTGATGAAGGCCATTGCCGCCGTCGGCCCAGTGTCCGTCGCCATCGACGCCGGACACGAATCTTTCCAGTTCTACCATTCAGGTCAGTCTGATGTTTTGTGTCGATGTGACATTTGAGGTTTAAAGGACCAGACTGCTGATTGTGCATGTTTAAGCCCAATAAATACAACCCACACACATGCTGCATTACTGCCAATTTCCAAAACGCAAGCCATGTTTCAGTTTTTATATTGTTTTTTCCAAATCCCCTAATCTTTCAAAATAAAATTTTCAGGCGATACATCCACCTAAAAGTTTAATGTTTCATCTGCTAACATTTTTGTGTGATTGTAGAGGACGCGGTCGTTTTTAATTTTTCTGTAAAAGCTCTCCTGGGACTATATTCTCTGGCGGAGGTATACATCATCTTCTGTGCAGCTCCAGGTTGGACCAGTTAAAGATACTTTGACAAAAACTCAAGAGAGTGTTCATCGTGATACTTATATTTATCTCAGGCATGTTTAAAGTCTCAACTACTTTATTTTAATAGCATAGTGGAATGAACTGAAACCAATGGCAGCCTGGAAGGTAGGATAAACAATTCTAAAATTTACAGCTGCACTAGTGTGTTTTGGAAAATGGTTGTAACGTGTGTACAGGTTGTACTATTGAGCTTAATGCAAAATCACCGGTATTGTCCTTTAAGAAGTGATTCTAGTTTTCTCCTGCAACTTAACTTGCAGTTTGAATGAAACCAGCGACACCAAATATTAGCAAATAAAGTTTTTGCTGGTACAAACTGCTGAAGTGCTAAACGTTTATCTGGCTGCTGTAGGAATCTACTATGAAAAGGAGTGCAGCAGTGAGGATCTGGACCATGGCGTGTTGGCGGTGGGCTACGGCTTCGAGGGAGAAAACGTGGACGGCAAAAAATACTGGATCGTCAAGAACAGGTCAGTGAGCTTCTTCATTAAAAAAAAAAAAAACCAGAACCAATAATTCTCTCATCTGGAGCTCGTTTTGATCGGTTCTTTCTACTCTTGCAGCTGGAGTGAAAAATGGGGAGACAAAGGCTACATCCTGATGGCTAAAGACAGGAAGAACCACTGCGGCATCGCCACGGCAGCCAGCTACCCTCTAGTGTGAAAGCCAAGCTTCCACTTTTTAGTCTTTTAATGGAATTGTGACAGCTGGAGCGGCAGCTTCAGTCAGAAACACGGTGACAGCAGATTCTGTCACGTTTTATGGAGAAACACTGTTTTAGGGAAATATTGCCATTTCATTTTGGCTGCTTTTATGCCACTTTATCTTTTAAAGTGTCTATTCAGTGTAAATACATTTATGCTACCTGGTAAGTAGCATAAATGTAAGTGTTTCTTAACACTTACTCGTCTCAGATGTTTTTTTCTACTTTTATTGTGATCCAATAAAATTCTGTGAGACACTAACTTGGTTTTTGGAGTTTTGTTCTGCAGGTGTAAAGTTAAGTTAGTTGTTAGATTCTTAGTAAACGAGAATCATTCACAGTTCAAGCTGCTAGTAGATTTATTGATTGGAGAAAAAAAAAACTCAAAATTTGAGACAATTTCATGCTAATTAAGAAAAAATCCAGTCTGACAACATAAACCCTCAGCTATACTTGTGCTGTGTTCATTGTAAACTCGGAATTTCTGACTTCTGACCAGGTAAAGTTTAAGAAAACACCCCCTCAACTCAGAATTCCAACACTGAAAGTCACAAATTTGATGTAATTTCAGTAAGGCTGCTAACACTGTACAATAATTATAAATGAACGTTTCGAAGAATTAAGAAAAAAAGTAACTGGCACACACACGGATACACTAATGGGTTAAATATGGAACACTGGTATTGCAGAAGCTGCTTTGAAAAGGTAAATAGCTCATAAATGTTACAACATACCGGTAGTTTTTTTTGGTCCAACATCAAACAAAACCAAAGCTTTGATGGAAGCGTCATGTTTGTTTAGCTCAAGTGCACAGTGGTTGTAAAAGACATAATTCCAAGCTACACTGAAGGCAGCATGGTTGTGCTGTTGACCCCTGCATGCTGCATGTTTGCCTGCAGAACTACATGCTTGTTTGACAGGTAGTCCAGGCAAATCACATGATCTGTGCTTCTCACATGACCAGCTGAGCTTCCTGGTGTCTGGTACCGCCTCTTATAACATAATGATCATGAGTCATAAAACCGTAAAGAATAGAATTATTATTCAGGAAACTAATACATAGAAGAGAAATGCAGAAGAAGATGGAAATACTTCAAAGGAAATGACAGACTGGAGAGCAGAGGAAGAGTGGAAGGATGATGAAATATTAGAACTATGTGTTATTCTTGGAGTTTCCAGAGCAACAGAGGCCAAATATCAAATATTTAAGAAGTCACTCCTCCATTTTATGACCCACCTGGTTGTTGATGTACTATAGGTTTGAGCAAGTGGCGGGAAAATGGGAGTTAAAGGACCATACAAGCAATTTTCCATATTTGAGCCCAATAAATACTACCTGTATACATGTTATGTTACTGACAACTAATTTCCAGAAAATAAAACAGTATTTTAGTTTTCCTGTCATTTTGCCAAGTCCCCTAATCTTTCAAAATCAAATGTTCAGGTGATACAGAACTTAAAATTCAATGTTTCACCTGCTAACGTATGTCTGTACGTAGAAAGGACGGTTGTTTTTTACTTTCTTGGTAAAGGCCGTCTTCTCCTGGGACTATATTTCCTGGCGGAGACATACATGGTCTTCGATGCAGCTCTGTGTTGGATCGGTTAAATAAAGTTACTTTCAGTGCTTAATTTGGGCAAAAAGAAGTGCCGGAATTGGGATGCTAATTTTTACCGGGACTTACATTTGTTGACTGGGGGGGGACTAAGTCAGCACTCAGTCAGCGCTCCCTGCAACAGTTATTACGGTAGGTGTGGTGAGCTGTCAAACTGAAACGAGAGCCTTGTAACCAGCTTGCAGTGTATATATCCCACCGCTGATAGACACACCATAACTACATTCAGTGCTGCCAACTTTTTGGAATACTCTGGAGTGAGATTTTTTTTTTTTTT